>JAQIXW010005757.1:0-10067 GCA_034700685.1 Willowsia buskii | reverse complement strand
CATGCACTTTGGTTAATTTTTAATGCATTCGCAATTTTAAGAAGTAAAGCACGGCGGAGAAGAGATGTGGAAAATGCGTGGAAAATGTTGCATATGAAAACGCATATTTAATGAATACCTTGTACATACCTAAGCTGTATCACAAGTACACACACAGTAATTAAATTATCGACTCGAATTATAGTCTGCAATTGCAATTCTGCATTTCTTGAAATTTTTCACAATCAATTTTCTAAGTGGAAAAGAAAAAACGTCTGTCTCTGTATAGGAGGTCTAACTGGCTTTTTTTTTAGCTAATTCTTCTATTGACATTATTCTTTATTCTTCATGCATCACAATCACCTTCCATTTGGCATGCATGCATTTACAACTATCCCAAACGAATTAATAAAGTATGAGTATCAATGTTTTACAGACACAACACAAAATTATGTCCAAGTTCAAAAGGCACAAAACACCGATTACCTACATGAAAACTATCACTAATCAAAATTCCGAAAGGTAATGCAGCAATATGGTAATGATAAGCGTGCCATGGCAACTGACAACTTACATATACCTCAAAACAAAAACTTTTCACATTAAAATATCAAACAAAATGAAGTAGAAATCGACTTACACGTTATTTGTTATCCTCTTAAAAACGCCCCGTTCCTCTGTAATCTTCTCACAAAATCCCTTACAATATAATACTACACTCAAAATAATTCAAAACTGCACCAAGCACAAAAATAAAAAGCCTCCTCATCAGATTCCCTTAGTCAATCTGACTAAACCCAAAACGCATCAGAATTTACTCAAGACTGACGCAGCGAGTGGTTTAAAACAGGAAGTGAAACCTCAAAATTTGACTCATTGACTGGAATTTGGAATCGTGTTCTTGGAATCTAACGAGATGGATGCGTACTTTTTATGCGTGTTTTCATACATTTAAAAAGAAATGTCCAGTGTCCACAAAGAGTCAGAGAGTACAATAAAATCAATCATATCAGAAGTTTGTAATTATGATAACTTTCCTTAAGCAGTTGGCAATGAATTACTCAATCGGAAAGTATCGTTACAAATGACGCCAATGTGTGATGTGGAAGCTAAAACAACGCTAAGCTTCACGTACAAACACAGCATAACTTGTTGAACAGAAATTAATTAAATTATAGTTTCTGAAAACTCAATGCCATGAGCCTATCAAGCCGTACCCAATAAACCCAATAATGTAATGTCCACCAGTCCAACTATATGTAACCTATGCATGATCGCTTCGAACTTCAATATTATATGCCCTCCTTCCGTTACATATTTAAAACAATGATAATTATATCCTATCACTGAGAGATCAAATCCTCGAATCACAAATTCTTCATTAAAAAATCTATTCCTACCGATTTTTCGCACAAATTAATTTCCCAAAATTAAATGCTCATATAAAACTAATTAGCCATGTCATCAGATCACGCTAGGGACAAAACCCTTCTAGATAACATGCATTTATAAAGTTTGCCATACTTGACAAAAACCAGAGACAGGTCAAAAAATCATCTCGCCGTAGCGTTTCATATAACAGGTGCAATTGGAAATTATGCACGAAATACCTACTAATAATCTGCATCCATCATCTACACTGAAGCCTGACTGACAGCCAACATCGTCAAAAACAACGAATCACTTTAACAGTTCAAAAATGTATAACGAATCAGCATGGACAACAAACAATAGCACACCGACAGAGAAAATAAAACAGGACACATGAAGTAAAATTCTCTCGAATAATCAATAATTGATGATCAAACGATTCAACAAATACGAGAAAGCAAATTTTAAAGAAATTACGTTAAAAAAACGTAAACCGGAAGCTTATCACAAATAAATACAAATAAATACAAATAAATAAAATATTTACCTGATTCCCCCCCGAAAGTCACAACTTCAAAGCCCCTTCGTCCCCCTTCCAAAAAGATCCACCAACCCTGTCCTCAACCCTCACCAAAAAGGTAAACTCCCTGACACGTCACAAACCACGATCCCCCAAAAAATGCACTTTTTCCGTCATTCGTTTTCCCATCAACGTGTTTCAAAAGTCCAATTCGAAATTCTCTTGACCCAGGACCACAACCTCCAGTTCAGAACAATCAACAAACTCCAAGTGTCTATCCACCTCCAAAAAAGTACAAAAAAATCACCTCAAACCTCCACCCAACCAAGAACACAATCAATTTCCAGTAAGCCAAACCCCTCAAAATATCTCCATGAAAGAAAAACGTCCATATGAAAAAAACAGAAACACAAACACAAACAGTCAAAAAAAGGGTATATCCCCAAAACACGAAAACCTACAAATTTTGTCAAAAGAGTTCAAATTCCCCGCCATCCGTAAACCCCAAAACACTACAGCTGCACGTAACATACACCCCAATGCATACACACAAGCTCATCATAAAAAGAACATTGATGTGTATTGTATCCACTCAAATATATTATCGTCTATTAAAGTAAACAACCAGAAACGACCCGACTACTCAGCAGAAAAATAAAATCACAAAAAAAAAACATAAAATAATTCCGCTTGCGTGTTCAAAAAAAACTAAAATTACAGCCCGTTAAACAAAAAGTTGTTAAAGAATTACGTCCCTCCGAAACTACCAATTAAAAGTTGAAATGCGAAACTAGGAAAACCCGACTGTGCAGTTTTAAAATAAACTCAAAGATAAGCCAAAAAAAATGCCTATGGCTGGAGTAGCCGTAAGTAAAAACACAAAAACCCATACTTTTCAAATTATATTTAATCTCGTAAAATAATGTTAACAAGCTCATATCAATCATCCAACAGAACACAACGACCCCCCTCAGCGGCAGCGGCCCCCCAACCGCCCAACCCCAAAACAACGCCACAGCCGCAACGCCAAACAACGCTGCAGCCCCGATAACAGCAAAGACATGGGAGCTGAGCGACTACGAGCTCCAGCGGACACCACAAGAAGCCATAACTGATAACACGGAGATTGCGGTGTCGCCGAGGGCCCTCCACTCTGAGCTCATGTGTCCAATCTGTCTTGACATGTTGCACCAGACTATGACCACGAAAGGTTACACTTTTGTTTCCTTTTATAATTGTAAATTGAAGTATTTAAAATTAACCCAAACAAATTTTCCCCCACAGAATGCCTTCACAGGTTCTGCGCCGAGTGTATAATCACAGCGCTGAGATCCGGGAACAAGGAGTGTCCAACGTGCAGGAAGAAACTCGTCAGCAAGCGGTCACTCAGACCGGACCCCAATTTCGACATGCTGATCTCAAACATTTACCCATCCAGGTTAGGAAAATCTCGATTTAATTCTCAATCTTTTTTAAACTATTATCTAACTAACAAAAAAACAAAATTCTCCCCCCACAGAGACGAGTACGAAGCCCAGCAGCAAAAGGCCCTCGCAAGCCTCTCAAAATCCCACAACCAGCTCGCCCTCGCCACCTCAATCGAGGAGGGAATGAAGGCCCAGTTCCAGATGCGCAAGCAGATCCAAAAGACGAACGCAAAGAGCAACCAGGACGGAACGGAGAGCATCGCAGAGAGCGCAAACAACCCAACAGCCCAGCAGCCAAGTGTCCAGGACGCTGCAGCCCCAGCGACAACGTCAGCAACCCAGCAGCCCAGCACAGCGTCAGTGAACAACGGAGGTGGGGGTAGCGCGACGAACGCACCAACAAACACGACAGCACCACCCCCGGCGCCGAACGCTTCAACATCTGCAGCTGGAGCGAGCAAGCAGGGAGGGAACAACAGGACAGAGTCTGTTGGGGATAACTCCTCCAACACTTCCGGTGAGTTATCAAAACTGACATTTTTATTCAAAATTATTAATATTTTAAACATAACCGAATTGATTTTATTATCCACAGTTGTCTCAGACGAAGTAACAGAAGTAGAGCTCGTCTTCAAACCCCACCCAGACATGCAGCAAACGCCAACCTCCTCCCAGTCCACAACCCTCCCAACAGACCACATCCAAACCCGCTTTATAAAAACATCCGGAAACGCGACAGTAGACCACCTCCGTAAATACCTCGGCATGCGACTAGCCCTCGACTCGGAGGGCGGGGAGAGCGAGGAAGGACCACTAAGGAACTGCTCGATCTGGATCTGTCCACACGGCAACTTTATCAAAATCCCTCCCGGACTCACGTTGGGGCAGATTTGCGACAAGTTTTGGAAGTTTAACAGGCCTTTGGAGGTGTACTATTACTGGAGGAAAGTGTGAACTTGTGAATAAATATTTTTTTGTGTATTTATGTGTAAACTGTCAAGTGTGATTTTATTATTTGTAGTTAATTCAATTCATCATAATATGCATAGGAGAAACGTTTTTAAATCATGACATGGTTCTCATAATTATCTGCATAATCATCCATAAATCAACCTCCCACATGACCCCACCCATCACACCGGTCACAATTAAAACACCCCCAACAATCCAGATTATTCACCCACACCCCAAAATTAACCACCCCCCAAAAACCACAAACAATCCTCCAAACTTTGATTCCCCTCTCGTGACAGCATCAAAAAGCATCCGAAACCTCTCCCAGAAAAAAAAGCACACAGAACCCTAAACATCTACTCCTTTCATTTCATCCAAACATTAAACCTAAAATCCAAACACTACTAAAATTCCAAAAAAAAAGAAGTACACACGATACAAAAAAAGCGACACACATGCGCGTATGAACAGTAGAATTATCCCCGACCGAGTAGAAAAAGAAGGAGGAGTGATAACGAAAGAACACGAACACATACGCGAGCGATACCCATCTTCACTAAAAAGGAAAAGAGGCGAACCACATAATCCACTCAATGTATACGTAAACGCGTTCACCAGAAAACAACATCATCATTCTTAATACTCGACATCAACCATGAATCGTTAAATGAGAGAGCTCTCAGGTGAGTTTTATCATCAAAAAATGGATTTTTAATTTTAATTTTTAATTTTTTTAAACTGAGAAAGATCGAGCAGCGGTTCTCCATTAGCGTTAGGGTTAAGATAGTTTTTTAAAAACATTTTTGACTTTGTGGCTTGTGCTCGTAACTAGTTTGTATACTAAAAAAAACTCTTAATTAACGTTTAAACATTTTGACTCTTCGGAATTTGACTTGACGTGATACTGAACAATTTTTTAGTGTATGAACGATTATAAAAGTGCATTTAAAAAAGAACATTGAATTTGTGCATACAGTGCTAGATGCAGAGAACGAGCGCATTTTCATCGGCGTTTGGTCATTACGAGTACCCGTTTCTTGCGCAATTATCGTTGCACTGGAGGAGCAAGGTAAGGGTTGAAAATATTTAATTACTAATTACCATAGCAACTACGATTTAAGAGCTTAACACAATGTCACATTGAGGTTTTTCGACGAAAAAAAAAATCGCAAGAAACCCAACCCATTTTTTTACGCGAATTCCAGTCACAATATACCCAATAAATTCCACACTATCGATCCAAAGCAAACGAAAATTTGCGACATTCCAAATCTATACGTAAATTCCAACAACCTCGCACAAAACATACCCCTCCCCAAAAAACAATCCCCCCTCCACATCCTCCAAGAAAAAATCGTCCCCATAAAAAATCACATCAGAAAAAAAAGACTCGAAAAAAAAGGAAAATTATTTTTGGTCATGGTGTGTGGGCACTTGAAAGAAAAAGAGGAGTAAAAATCTCTCGATCTGCATCTCAAGAGAAAAACCGCAGCATCCCCATAAAGAGAATCGTGAATCGCTCATTTTTGCATACAGAGTTGGGTCATTACTGCAAAAAAAAGAAGAATCTTCTTCTGAGAATGAATGAACTACACCGATGAGTTCATTGTTCTTCACCGAGTGGGGGGCATTCATATGTGGCGATTACTGTGTAGTAGGTACTCTTATCAAGGTGTGTATCCTGCTCAAGGTCGGCAAATCGACAGTTTGAAACACGCGTTTTTAATTACGCCGGCATGTGATAATTAAAAGTAATCAAGAAAGAGTGGCTGTATAAAAGTCAGTGTGTGTGGTTGCGTAATTTAACAGCTCAAAATACTAAACTTTCGTATCTTGATTAAATTACATGATCGGAATGCAATCGATAATCTACACGTTTAGATTATAAGAATTTTAATAACTAATAATTACATAAATACGAACACAAGAAAGTATATATTCGTAATTATAAATTAACAGCCCTGCAACGAAAAGAATAAAAAAAAATCAATAAAAAGAGTTAAAAACTCACGCCCACGCAAACTACCTAAAAAAAGCCCAAAACTAATGATAATAAAAATCGAGAAACTTTCATAAAGCGCTACTGTCCACACGCTAATAAAAAATCTCAAAAAGAGGGTCACTGTTGAAGGGCTCTCCTCTCATTACACACACACACACACTAAAAAGCTTTCCGGTTCACTGATTTTTCTGGGGTGTTTAAATCTCGAATTGTGAAAGCACGCGAGTGAAACCCCCCACAAAAAAAATGAATAGAGAAGCGTTATAATTCCACGTCTCGCTGCATCAAGAGATCGAGAAACTGCACCCCTTCGAAAATGTTGAAAATTCGAAAACCTCTTTAGTCGCGTTTCTCTCGCCGTAACATATGCACAGCTTAGCAGACCTCAAGACTCATTTCCGGTGTTTTTCTATCATCTCGTCAATTCCTGGAGGGGATCTCACTCTCGTAACGGGAGAGATTTACGCTATCGAGTAAAAAAAAAGTAGGATTTTCTCGCGGACACACAGACGCAGTTTTTTTTTTCTCCCGGAGATTACGTTCCTCCCGGAGTACTCGTGCTCTCGTTACACTGCTACTAGTGCAGCAGCCGACTTTAATATCCAGCACAAGGTTTTTTCTTTGCACTTTTCTCTCTGTGTGTAATAACTTTTGGTGCAGTAAATTTCGCAAACACACGGATGGACAGTTCCAGACGAGAGACTGGGGATCGTGGACGTGTGTTTGTGCTAGTTACTATCTTAATTGAGTTTAAATCTGTGTATTGAGATTTTAAGAAATGAGTATTTAAAAAGTTAGATCAAAAGTGCGAAAAACATGAGACTATACGACACAAACAACAACGACGAGCTCGTCGTCGCCGATTTTGGATCAGACAATAATTTGGATTACGAGAATAATGGTAACATTTTAACTTTTTTATTAATCCCCATAACGACCCATTGTGCCAATCCAATGTCAATAGTCTGTTCACGATTTAATGTTTTATTGTGAGCGGCACTTAACCTACTTGATCCGGCATTCTGGTTGCGGGCCAAGCGGAACAAATAAAAAATGCTTTTTTTGCATACATTGTAGTGCTTTTAAATAAAAAAAATTCAAAGCACAAACTGGAGGGGTGTAAACTTGAAAATTTAAGATTTTAAAAAACATTTCAAAACCCCCCACCAGCGACATCTCAAAGAACAAAACAAAACTAAACACACATGAGAATTCCGTAATAACGACAGATGTAGCTCCCACCCCAAACGCCACTCACACGCTAACTAACAAAAATTCATAGAAAAAATTCGCATACGCAAACCCACAAAACCATAAAAAGCAAAAAAAAAACTCCAATCGATGCAATAAGCGTATCAGAGCGAGACTAATTGCACACACAAATCGCAACATCGCTAACGCTAACCTAACGCTGTGTTCGAGAAACAAGTGTATAGAAATGTCATCAAAAAAAGCCCTTCAGAACGTAACCCACAAGAGATCAATATCGATAGTTAGGAAACCGCATTGCATAATAAGCAGCAAACAATTAAATGAGATACACACGAAAAGTTAAAGAATAAGCAGCTACACATTTATCATTCGTTAAAAGTAACACTGCACTTTGCATATTATTGCATCGTAAATACACATGCATCATGCCTAAAATAATGCACTCGTACGAACAGCACGTAGCGAGTACTCCTTCTAACACATACAAGTAAAGCAACGAGAACACACAGCACTCACGACGAAGCATGTAAAAGCAAGACTGACGACGACTGCCAAAACAAGAGTTAAAAAACCGTTTATGTGATACTCCACACTTCAGTGAGTCGCCAGTAATTCGTCAGTTCGTATCTCTCTGCTCCTCACAAGCAGATATCTCTCGAGAGAGAAACTTTTATCTACGTTTCTAGAAAATCGTCTAGCTCGCGTGTCACAGGACGATAGCCATCAGCACTAATTACGCTTCCTTAATTACCTGAAAAAGAGAGATATACGCGCATAGTCCGTGTGTCATTACTAAACCTGGCCAGTAGAAATAAATTAAAAGTGATAATGGAGAATCCATTCACTAGTTAAATCCTCAGTCAGCTAACAAGCATCAGAAAAGGGGTGTATTCTCAAATAGCATCATGCTCAACCGGTAGTAAAAGAAAAAGTGGTCAAGTTCAAAAAATACAAAGTGAAGTACAAAAATAAGTGCAAATGGACCAGCTAATCCTCCTCCCGTCAGTGTTACTCCACACGGATAACCGTCTAGTCCAGGACGACCTAGCCTCCTTATCCTGGCCGGGGGGATGCCCGCAGAGGAACAGACGCTCAAGTCGAGTAGACACTGGCTCCTCCTTCTGCGGCACTCGAGTCACTTTCACTGGCAACGGGACTTTCTACGTTTGTAAGGGACACACGGAAGTCACATATTTTTTTAACAAACTTGTCGCTCAACAGGTTGTCCCCACTGATAACCGCTTTTATATATCGATCTCGTTTTTTTGTGTATCGACATGTTCTTGTTTTGGCGTCGACTCGTCATGTGTGCACGTAACGTACACGTAATTATACGAGAATCATTAATTCGTATAATTATGCACTACGCTTTCGCATCTATAATAAGCATCATCGTCAGCAGCGCATTCATTTCGACAACGAAAAAAACTTGATTTATGAACTGACTGATGCTCTGTGAATCGTGAGGGTGGGGCTTAGAGTTCCCCAGATTGCGAACACATCATTACGATTCGTAATAATATGTCTCGTATTTTATGTATCATGTGTGTGTTTATTATTAGAAACGCTTGCTTGTCCGTCAGTCTATCATCCGTAGTATGCGTGCAATTTCGGAATATCTCCAGCTCCATGGATACACCGAATTGCTAAAAGTCATAAACACCGACAAAAATCCCAGACAGAATACAAAGTAGCATGAAAGAACCGACACAGATCCTCGCATAAAAAAAAGGATCATCAATATTTGCAGTCATTTTTTTGCGCACATCAAAAAAAAAGAGCCCCGAGGCAGCAGTTGCCCTTGAGTATACAGGGAAAATTCGTCTCGGGTATTAAGCGTACAGAAAAGTCTGAGTTTTTCGAGATCCCAAAAAAGTATAAAAATTGGGCCACAAATACTATAACGAATAATAATTCCCAATCAAAACGAAATTTCATTAAAAAAAAAGAACGTTACAAAACAAGAAAAAGAATCGAAGGTAACGAGTAACCGGAAACGAGATAAAACCACACATAGAAAAAAATAAAGAAACACAATGTCAATTAGGTATATGTACAACACAGAGAGCAAACATCCGCGTGCAATAAACCGTACGTGTAAATAAGCTGGTCTCTCTGGTACGAAGCCAAAAAGAGGCTAAAAACAGTTGAGAGTCTTTATCTCGCAATCAGAGATTTTTAAATTACGCTTGTAAATCGAAACGGTACTCATCATAAATTCTACTCTCGTTATAAATCTGCTTGTGATGTCATGTTTGAGGAATGTGTTTCTATAGTAGCTGCATAATATCTTTTTGTAAGTTCTTAACCTACGAACACAATAGTTTGCATTTTTTATCCAGAAAAAAATTCCTGACTAATCGTTCATAATGATTGTCAATCTACTTGAGATGCAGAAAATGACTCATGAAATAAAAACATGTTTAGAAAAACAGCTGCCGTTTGACTAACATTTCCGATTAAAAGGAAAAAATAAATGCACCTTACGGAAAACGGCGGCGATTGTCACAATTGTATACTGTGTACATATTACATATTGCTTTTAATATGTGTATTTTAGTGGCTGGGCCAGGTTAGGTCGTTTCCTTACGGTAGTATTTAA
>JAQIXW010005756.1:0-10068 GCA_034700685.1 Willowsia buskii | reverse complement strand
GCCACTTGCTTGCACTGTTTCAGTTCCGATACTAAAATATCTTCTTGACGCTTGTCAAAATAGTCAACGATAGTGTTTTTAAACGTTTGTAGATTTGGTTCTCTTAAAATTTTGTACCATTGTAGTAGCCGAAGACTTTCTAGGATATTAAAAAAACTTTTGAAAACATCAAAATGAGCTGACGTTTGTTCCATTAAATTTTCCAGAGAAAACCACAGGTTCCTAGTGTCTTCATTCTCATAAATTATATTTCGTAGATTGTATTGCAGCTTATATATTTCTGTTTCCATGGCAATTGATCCAATGAATCCTTCCTGATAGAGTACTACATGCGGTTCAAGTTTATACAGTGAGGCCAGATGTATTTCTCTTGAGCGAACCCGCCTGTACTCGTTTGAGCTACACATCATTTCTTCTCGTTTCTCATAAAAGAATTTCAGTAAGTAGCAATAAATTAAGTTTTTACTTGGTGGGCTATACCTACTGTAAATTGTAAAACTTGAGTTTTTCAGGTCAGAAATTGTTTTAAATGGTATGTACGTCCTTGGCTGGACCATTTTGTAAACATTATTGTTTTTGTAAGCATTGCTGATTACGATTCCAACTAAGAGAACTGCTGCAATTAGAAATTTGAGACGTTTGTTAGTAGCGACAGATTCGCGCATAGGATCGCCCTGCTCTACAAATACTTTAAATATTGATAACAAGTGAGTTGTTAAGTCGGAGATTAAATTATTTTTGATTTTATCAATCGAGTTTTTAAGAAACAAAGTTATGCACAGAGCCACAATCACAGTGGATCCGCCAAGGCAACTCCAAATGTACCAATCATAAACATTGACAAATTCTTCGAAAGGAAAATGACTGATGTCCTTTGGCACACCGCAACTCACAAATCTTAAAGTTTGCAGCTTATTTGGATACGATAGGGCATACTCACTTGCTGAGTTATTCCCAGCATATATTTTAATTCTCCATGTAGCTTCAAAACTGACATGCTCGTTGTATAAAAATATCGGTGTGAATCGTCCATTTGTACAAATTCCTTTGTATGTTACACCAAATGTGTAGTTGAGCATGATTGCTTGCAATACACTCGCATGTGCTAAGAGCAGTAACTTTGAAGTGTCCTTTACTCTAGGAATAGTCAAATGTCTTGTATTATGAAAAAGATTATTACAATTTCCTAACGCAGATGCAAGAGATTGATCATCGTTATCGCCTACTAGCTCCCAGCGATAGTTTTCATCCCTCGGGTTCGATATTTGCTTTAACTTTGTATGCAAATCGGTTTCAAAAATTTGTATTGGGACTACACTCTCTCTTGGAGAATTTATGTCTGAGTTCAGATCAAAGTTAGAAACGACAAGTTTCCATGTGTTGGCTTTCAAATCTATTAATGGATTTGAAATATTTTCCCGTGGAATATTTATAGTTGCTGAAATAAATATATGACTTTCAGTTGTCCAAGCTGTCTCAAAAATATTTTCAAGAAAACGTTCATATTTGTGGTGCCTCCACTCTAAATTTATAGAATCAACAAAGATATAGATGGGTAAAGACGTTGGAGTTCTTTCAAATAACCACGGATAGCCCGGTATATATGAGTCGCCTTCCCACACATATTTTGGAGTAAATAAATTTACTTTTGCAATGCAGTTCCAGGGTTTGGAAACCATGATAAACCTTTTCATTAACAAAGTGACACAGTAATTTGGTATTAAATCTTTCCACCCATTTTTATTTATACGAATTCCTTCGAATAGAGATGAGAAATGACAATGCATTCCTGGAAGAGTTGCGTTTTTTGCTTCCATTTTATTTGGGGTCCATAAAAATTGAAAATATCTTGCTGAAGCACATGGTAGTTTACCAGATTTAGTGCAGCGTACGCTTAAGGATTGTGTCAGGCTTCTGACAATTATAGGATGGGTTACTGAATTTGCAATGTTGGATGAGCGAAAGTTATTCACAACAAGTAGGCAGTGTTTATCACCAAGTGGATTGAGAATTTCATGTAGATCCATAATTGTTGGGGAATCGTTTACAAAAGTTGCGTCCAAATACAATCTCCGTGTTAAATTTGCTATGCGTGCATTCTCCGAATTTTTGGGCTCCCATAGTTCTGTAAAGTTTTTTTCATATGCACTCTTAACACTATAGAAAACGATGGATAGCTTGCAATTCACTGTGAAATTAGTAAAGGATAGTAAATAAAGAACATACACAATATTTTGAAAAATTATTCGCATTTTAAAGATTGAATTAAACAAAAACACTAATAACTTTCTGGTAGTTTTTAGAAAACTTTTATGGATCAAGTTATTATCGTTGCAGAACTGAACTTTAAATATACAATAATTATGATTTAATCGATCACTGACTGAGTTGTTCCAAACATTTTTTGTTTCTTAACGCAATATGGAATGTGAATCATTAAATTGATTTCTGTGAAGCCACCTGTAAAACTGTAGTTGTCAAAAATTGAAGTCGTTAAAATTTTCCGAAATGATAGGCAAACCAGGGCAAAATATGTTATAATTTTGTAACTCGTTTCCCAATGCATGAATAAGTTTGGTTTCTACTAGTTTATTAAATGCTCAAAGCTGTACATTATTATTTTAGCTTAGGATTTGTGGTATGATTGTACCTTCACAGTACAGAAATTTTTTCAACAGTTTATATCTTAGACACTATTTTTAAAAAACTTGCTGCTATATTTGTGTATTTTTAGTTGTAAGATAGTTAATACGTTATTGGCACGTATAACAAGATAATGCCAATCGTGTTTAAATATAACAATAATGTATATGTTAAGTAACCTGGTCGTAACACTCTCTATATCTGTCTTTAATATCGTCTTCTATGTCCTGAATTACTTATTGGTGTTAAAATACTTAGATTAGTTTTTTTTAAATGGTCGATTCAGCAACAATTATTACGACAGCTACGTTGACACTAAAGATGGATGATTCGATACTAACTTATTTTATTTTTCTGTGCACCAGAAGATATTATTTTGTTTGCTTTTTTCTGCAAAATGTAGAATGGTTTAGTTTTATATCTTATAAATGTATTGTAAGTTTAGATGGAATGGGTCACATTTTGGTGGAATAAACTAATATTGAAATTGAAAATATCACTTCATAATAAACACATTACATATATTATATCGACAAGTCTACTTTCAACCCAGGGTATAGGATGTTGTGCAATAAGGAAAACAGGTATCTACAAGCAATGGAATATACTTTTGGACCTTATAAATTATGCAAAGCAAGCTTTTTCGTCTAATTAAAACTAGGCTTGTATAACTTCAAACATTAATATCGACCCGAACATAAGCATGGAGACGGCAAAACTCTCTTGAAAATAGTAGCGCTATAATTTTTTTGCAATCATTGTAATCAACTTACATATAGTTAGTATTTTCTTCTACCATCATCATCTCTCATAAAGCAAACCCAATATGGAAATCATTGCAACTGGCTAGTCAGGTAGTCTACTCCTATTAACAAAATATTTTAATATGCCACTTGAGTAAATATAAATACAGTTTTTTACTTATTTCCGTTATTTATTCAGAAAATGAATACAATTTCTGCATACGAAACCCCAATTGTCCTTAACTAAATTATTTACTAAAATAATACACCAAAAAGTTGCCTCAAATTATCATGGAGGCAGGTAAAATATTTATTATGATAATACTAAAAGTCCTCACATCAAAGTAATTAGGTATTTCCTCAACTTACCAAAAAACAAGCCACTAGCACTATGCAACCCAAAAACAAATTTAGTATTTCATGTATCACCTTCAGCATGCCACAACAACATTGTAGTCAAATTCGTCAAAATCAAATTTAAAGCAGTCAACACAGTTGATCTAGAAACATCAAAGAAGTAACCACATTTCATCGTTAAGCATTTAGCAGCTTTCCAAAACTTAATTTCCTGCTTACTTATACCACTAACAAGTGCTTGCTTTATCCCCCTTTCATAAAGAACTTGTTTTGATGCCTATTCCATCAAGTGACGTGATAAAAAATATCATCCAAAGATAAACAGAAATTTTCCCAGCGTACACGATCGTAATCCAGAGAGCCATTGCTACAGCAAATTGGCAATTTCCCATTAAAAACAAATAAAAGTAGTTAAAAGATTCTATGTGCATATTATCCATATTTGGTTCTCTCAACTTCTCTCAGTATATTTGATTTGCCTTCGTCCTGCGTTTCTTATAGAGCTGCTTCACTCAATTGCTAAATTACCAACAAGGTCTTAAGATTTACTGTGCTTGTAACCTAAAATGTATCAAATAAAATATCCATCCACATAACACTTCCATTACAAATATTTACCCCATACATATGTATGCTTTAAAGGATTCAAGTCTTCCACTCGCTATTTCAGCTGACAATTCATTTATTTTCTTTACTTATATTTATTTACTTCATTTCCAGATAAATCAGGATCTATAAGCTGATCACACACAAAGACGCTTCTAATGACAGTACTATATTAATGGGCAGAGTAGATTGATTCCGGGATTCCATGACAGGAAGCTGTTTAAAAGGCATTGCAAAATGTTTCCCGAAAACTTTCTCCCACGTCGCTGGCAACAAAAGTCCAAATATATTCTGTGCGATATCGAAAATTAAGTAGCCCCTTAACCTGTTGTCGGGGCAATGTAAGACGTTTCTCGAAAACTTTCTCCTACATCACTTGTTAAAAAGGTTGATGATACACCAAATAGTCGCTGTAAATAACAACAAGAGCACCCACGACATGAAAACAATTCTCCGAGATGAGTGGTAGGCTTTTATTTTCTTACTTTTAAATGTGTATTATTTCATATCTCTTTTTGGAAGAATGATTTTCTCAGAGAAGATGTAATATTCTCTTCCTGGAAAGCCTACGCTTGCAAGATAGAAGCACGGCAGGTAACATAAAAACAGTTCTCTGAAGCAAGAAAGCTTATCTGTACATTTTGGCAGAGTTAGAGTTTCTCGCATTTGCATTCTGTGACATGTGTCTAACTATCATACATGTTAGTTTTCTAGAAGGATTTCTCGGCTCGGCTGGTCTTTCACAATTTGTCTCAGAAAATTCTCAGTATTTGGGTAGGTACGCTTCTTGGGTTCAGACTTGTTTACACAATGATTTCTCCAGACAATATTATGTTTTCTCTTTTATTCTTCTCGGAATGGCCTTTGATAATATGTTATCCAATTTGTGACTACATGTGTTTACCTGCTACAAGCAAGCATTTTCAATTCCAAGTAAGACTCGCTATCAATCTCTTATGCTTTGTGGATGATGAGAAAGTTTATGAAGCATGTTAAATCAACGAAATGTGAACCCAACAGCTCATCTTCAAGCTTGAGTATGAAGTGGATACTTCACGGTGCACAATAAGCTGTGGTACTTGTGTGATGTTTTCCTTTCTCGCTTGGTGTAAACGATAATATACAAAAATGCTACTCAAATTATTTGCTAGAACAACTTTTTCGTTATGGCACTCGTTAATATTTCCATTTCGTTTATTGTTTACACATATATCATTACATAATATTTTTTTTATCTTACTAAGGATGGAGAGCATATCCAGTGCAGAATTTAAGAAAAGTTAACATCCTTGGAGACTGGCAACTTTCTCTATTTTAATTGATAATGATTTTTTTTAAAATCCTTATTATATTTCCGTTGATCACGGTTTCAATTTTAAACAACTGACGTTGCAAATATTGATGTTTCTTGGTAGCTTCCTCCGGTATCACTTGTGTTCATAGTGGAAGAGGAAGCTGGCTTCTAACATGGGAAAAATATTCTCGATCAGATTCAACTTACAAATTAACATAGTTCCAATTTCTCACATAGAAATTCTGCACTTAAGTCATTAGTTTTATATATTTTACCTGGATATCCGTCAACTGTATGTTTCTTATGTTGTATCTTGCAAAACAGCGATTTATCACATAACATGTAATTATCACCATGCAAAAGAATACTATTAGTATAACAGTAGCCCAGAGGTTTGCTTGATAATCAATTTTAGAACCGTTTTCAGACAAAACTTCAGTTTTATCTGTTGTCATTTTAAATAAGTTACAAAACTGATAACGCGTTTATTGCATTTATTTATCTAAGTATATGGCAATATACATATAAGCCACCAAATTTGATAGTTTTATTAAAAGCACAATAAACTTCACTATATTTTAGTTAACAATATATACTTGTTATGAGTATTTGAAGAAAAATTTTTAAAAATACAACTTGCAACTTTTTCTGGAACTACGTGGGACAAAACATGTTGTTGGTTATGAGCACGCCAAATAATCACTGATGATAAAAACAGTTTTTTCTACCACTATATGTCATATTGTTTGTCCAAACATTCTTGATATTTGAGCCACGAGAGCCACGCATTTGATTACAAGGAGAAAATTTAATTGGTTTTTGAACACATCTTCCAGTAATATCATTAACCCACGCAGCCGAATTTCTTTCAAAGAAAAACAAGACAATGATTGAAATTCCCACGTGGCAATGTCTACACACAGAACCATATACCCAACGTCGTATGTGTCTACTATGGTTTGTTACTCGATAGAATTCCAGGAAAATTTTTTGTTACATTTTCTTTTATTAAATTACGAATTTTATTTAATGCTATCCTAAAAATATGTACTACTTTTAAAGCTGCATTATATATAGATATGATATTTGTATAGAGGAAAAAATAAATTAATAAATTAACTTTTGGGAACCATAAGTTTAACATAAGTTTTTTAAAAGTGAATTAAAGATATTTAAGGCGTCATTATAAGAGACATTTAAAATTTATAACGTAAATTATTTATGTTGTTGCGATAAGTAGTCATGTGTTCAAAAATGTTAAATAAAAATTAATGGCTAAATTTTTAAAGTGCTTACATAGAGACGCCCGTTAATCGGTGTAAAAACCTAAAAGTATTTAAGTTTTTACAATGCTAAATTGTAATACACCTGATAATATGTTAAGGCTTAATTAGTAAACTGTTTACCTAGCTATAAAGTTGTAAGACATTTTAAATCAAAATATTATTTCAATCAGCGGCATCACAATTACCATCAATATATTTCCTGCGTTTAAAACAAATCAACCAACATATATTAATGCTGGTTTCATCCCAAAATCTGATTCACATATTATTTAATTAATTATATTATTTGTTGTTTTCTTCCATTCCAACTAATATTACTGCAGCTTCTTTTTCTAAACACACCGAAATTTTAAATATTTCGAATTGGGGTTTTATGCTGCAGTTTTTGCAAAGCTTTATGACTCTATCACCAATGATATATGTACTCAACTCGAGTGGCTATTAAGCAAATATATGTACCAGTATAACATTTATGTATTCATATACAAAAAATATGTAGTAAAGAACACGATTATTTTTACAAATATTTAGATTTCTCATGTACAGAAACGCGTATTACACGTCGCATCACATTTGTAATACCGGCTTTCAGATCCAGTTAAAATTGATACTGAAGAGTCGCTACGCAAATTTAAATTGTCCATTGTGTCTGTGTCTCATTTACCGTCAAATTTTTTGATATCCAAATCAGCACATTGTTATAAGGCATGTTAACTTCTTTCTGGCGTTTGAGAGCTTTCTGTGCAAATTTTATGGCATGTTAAAGGACTGACTGCCGATTATTTCCATAAATAATTTGAATGTGCAAATCTCGTTTTCTGTCAAAAGATTCATGACCCATTAGTAATATTGAACCTCGTTCTATATGTTCATAGTAACTTTTGCTGGGAATCGGATTCATGAAAAAGAGTGGATCAAAATTGAGCAGAAAATTTTGCATCCACTCCAAAGTTTTCGGAGTAATCAACTAACAAGAAGATGTGAATGATTTTTGTATATTGTCGATGAAAGCCTAACGAACTTCTCTGAAATGTGAACGTGTCCCTGTTTTTCGGATGCTTTCCCAGATTTGGAGAATACGTATCAGTTTTACGTTCCCAGTAGTTGTCATTAGGAGATGATGTGATGACGCCATTTGGAATTTCAGGTAGATCGCAATATTGATAGTTTAGTAGGTGCAGTAGTGTTTTTTGTTATGTCACACTTAGTATAAATCTGTGGGTAATTCTAGCCTCCACACATGTTTATAGGATCTCGGTATAACTAAGGGAAACGTGGTTCAACAAGTGTAAAACAAATGAAATTACTAAGTATATCAAATGTTTAACTTTGTAATGATTTTGGAAATTTTGTTAGAAAATCTAATAAAGAAATATATTGTTATGATGTTACCGCTCGTTTTTAGAAAAAAAAACAATTTTTGAGTGTTCTTTATTATTTTAAATTAACTATTGACAACTGTGAGTTTGCCGCGATATTTTGTAAAGTGTATTAAAAATATTAGCGACGATATAACTAGTTAATGCAATTTAGATTTATATTGAGGCTTACTGACGAAATAAAGTGTCTACCATACTGTAAGGTTATATTTGACAGTATAATGTAATTATGTGACAAATAATGAACACTATTCGTAATAACTAGTATAAAATTAAAATGTATCGAATAAAATATTCATCTACACACCACTTCCATAACAAATATTTTTAAATGCCATACATATGTATGGTTTATAGAATTTAAGTCGTCAACAAATATACTACTCGCATTTCCAATTGAAAATTGATCTATTCAATTTATTTATTTTTATTTATTTCATTTCCAGATAAATCAAGATTCACAGGCTTATAGCATACAAGGAGGTTTCAATCACAGTATTATATTCACAGGCAGGGTAGAATAAATCCAGAGTAAACCCGATTTTATGAGTGTCTCCTTAAGCTGTTCAAGGGGCATTGCAAGATATTTCCCAAAAACTTTCTCCCACGTCGCGTGTAACAGCAGTTGAAGATGCTCCGAGTATTTGCTGTAAACAAAATCAAGAGTATGTCTTGCATTTACATACTTTTTTTATGGCATGCCTTTTTAAGTTAAAATGCTTATTAAAATTTCGCAGTAACAACTATATACTTCCTAAAATATTTTGATGTCGGTATGACATACCGGATAATTTACTGCATTCAAATTGTTTCCTCGGTAGGTCTCACTTCTTGTCACACAAATTTTAATAATACAACACATAACAATTAGAATACAAATGGAAAGCGTGATACCAACAGTCATCCAAATAAGTATTTCCGACATTCCGTTTAAATACATTTTTCACCAATTTTTCCTAAATATAATTGAACTTGACAAAAATTTGAGATTTAACTTTTAACATTCTAGAAAAGTGCTTGTTTTAAAATTATTTTATGTTTTATCTATCAATCAACAACTTAAATGCTTATTTTTGAATGCATCGCTTTATAAATAATTTTATTCTTTGTATAAATTCAAATTCCCCCCAGTCCCCCGCTGCACTTAAGCCAAAATGATTTGTTTTTATTAAGTTTGGAAATAAATATGTTCACTGGAGAAACTTGAAAGAATTTAATTTTCCTGACAAGCACGACTAACGCACTGAGCTCTTAGAAAAGTGATACAATCTGACTATATGTCAAAATTTGTGACTCACAAATAACCTTACATGTTTAGGTCCCCACAGCTTTTAGTGGACCGGTTCAATAATGTATTTTCAAACACATTTTTTATTTTATAGTTATTTTTAATGAGAAACTTACATATTTTAACATGAATACTGCAAAGCCTCAATTTTCTAAGAAACAGCTACTGTTTTCAAAGCATCTTCAATTTTTCTTCAAATACAGTGATGAACTGTTTACATTGTGAAAACATTTCTCAGAGGTAAGATCAGTGGTAGGTTTATATGCTCTAGCTTTCACTTGAAAATTATTTTTTATCTGTTTCTGGAAGAATGATTTCCGGGAAAGCATAAGCTACCAGAATAGTAGTACAAAAGGCACAAGTATTTATATAATTCACCAGAATTTCTAGCCTTTGTGTTCCATGAGATATTACTATTCTGTTTCTGCAAGGATTTCAGGGCTCAACTCAATTTATCTAAGAAAGCACTGAG
>JAQIXW010005755.1:0-10070 GCA_034700685.1 Willowsia buskii | reverse complement strand
AGCAATATTTCCACTTAGAATGCTTTGTAATCCGAATTGATTACAGAAAACTGCAACAAATCGCCTACGGGGGCAGCTATCCTTTCTATAGGTTGTAACAGACCGAATATAGGTCAATACAGTTACCGTTCCGGAAAATGTCTGGTGTTTTTTATGTTGAAAAATGATTTTAATTTACTAATCGAAATATACAACTTGGATCAGAGAGCATCATAAACCGTATCCACACTACAGAGATTAGGTTGACGGAGAAACGTGCAAAGTTGAACGGAAATTTCGGAGAGCGAGCCCATAATGAGAAATGAATGCGATTTTAATGAAACCGTTTATATATATTATAATGTGTATGTATATTTTTCAATCTAAATATTTATGTCTGAAGTTCAATGAAACAGTTGAATTAGAAACGGAAACTGTAATCACCTCAATTTTGAGGGAAATCACCGACTAAAACAATTTCACACTTGATCTCATTTACGAAAATTTCCTCTTCGTCGAGAAACAGATGAACAAAAGAGGATGATGATGAAGATGTGTATTCACATAATTGAAAGCTTGCATGCAACTTTAGATAATCAAAACAACAAACAAAGCAGTCTGTGAAAAGTATTGTTTTCCTGATTTAAGATAACTTGGGAAAGAGGGTTGGGAATGAAAATGGAGGAGAGGTGGATAAAAAGTAGTTTTCCTGTTTGATAAAGTTTCCCTCCTGTTGTTCAAGGATTAGCATGTGGAATGTAGCAGATATTCTCTCCATTTCCTGTATTTTTTCAACGAGTGGTATTTCTCTGTTTGTCTGTATCTTGCAAACAACTAGACAAACAAATCTATAATATTCTTTCAACTTCATCCCTCTACTAGCCATCTTCCTGCCGGTATTCCAAATAATATTTGTATATAATCCATTCGTGAAAATTAAGTTGTCCTTTTGTTTTTGTTGGTAGAGTTGTTATTGTTAAATCCATATTTTACTTTTGTTTGCTTCAATTTTAATGTAATTTTAATTAGACCAGACAGACTCACAGCCAACCTGTCTTCTATTACAGCTTTGGTTCTTTTATGGCTGGAGATTAAGGCAAGTAGAAAATCTCTTTTGATATGATGGCCTATTAGTTTAGAAAAGATGCGATTTGGGGTGAAGCGAGAAAATCTGAAGGATATCTATTTTCACCCCTTTCTCCATTAACTGGACTGTTGTTCAAAAAATGGGGTTTTGTATGATAAGCTGATAAAATCTCGCTTCTTTTCCTCAAAGACGAAAAAGCATCAGTTTGCCAACTTTTCAAATTTAGGGTACACGGCCATTTCACTACCTAGGAAAATTAAAAGCTGCAAAAAATATTAAAATTGTAAGAAGTGTATATACGGATGGTTGAATAACGTTTGAAAGAGGTTTCTTCCACGTGAGTGCTAATCAAACACACATTCATTTTCCGGCTCATGATGGCTCCACGGCGGAGGTAGTGGGTGGTGGGTGGCGATGAGAATGATCTCTTGCTTGTGTGTAGGTAGGTGCGTGTCTACTGTGGTTTGGTTTTCCTCGCTCGGTGGTATGGTATAATAAAGGGTGAGATGCTCTTCATTCTTTTGTATGCACGACTTGGGAAACTTTCACTCATTGTGGAATAGTAACATGCACACATATCGTGGCGAAAAAAATGAAACTTTTGAGATATTAGCAGTCCAGAGTGTGCTCACACCACCTTTTGCTGAAAAAGACGAGGAGGAAGAAGAGATAGGCCCCTCATTCGACGATGCAGAAACTACAATGTATATTTAATTCAACTTATTTTTACTTAATAGTTAATCCTGTATTCTCCTTGAGTGCAAACTGTAATATGCATAGGGAAGGTTAACCATGAAAGGGTTGGCTAAAAATACATGTATCTTAGGGAACCAACCAGTTTAAATGTTGTGGGCTTTGTTGTGCGTATAAAGGTTTTCTAAGAGATTTTCAATCGATGGATATTTCTCGGGAAAAAGTAGGTGGTAGTTCTGAAAATGCTCTTGGGTGTATAAATAGAATGTATTTAAAATGTTTATGGGACACTCACATTTTCGCTACTTTCTAACTTTCTTTAGGATTAATTTTGGAAAGATGATTTGCTTATTTTCAAGGATTTTCCAGTATGGATGCCGGATGCAATCTTATGAGCTGTTATAAGATGTTATTTAAAAATTTGGAATATTTGAGTAATTAATTAACTATTTGTTTTTATTCCTTATTTCAGCATTGCATTGCGTAGATACTTGCAGCATTTTTATCAAACTATATAAAACGCCACACTCATTAACCATTTGCCACGCAACAGAGAATCACATTGGAACGGTACATTTTTCCATACCAGGTCACCCAATAGCAGAATAATATTCATATGAACACAATTCAGAATTTCTGGAAAAAATAGTTAAGCTTGCCAATCAATTAGACGCAGATCGAGAATTGAGTGGGGGTGACAGACATTATTTATTTCAATGCATCATTCATTACACACTCCTCACACGATAACGAACTCATGAAATGGCCCAAGCTTGTGGCTTTAGGTGGTAAAAATATTCATGTTGCTTTGACACTAATGATGATACACAGAGGTTTGAAGGTGTTATGTATACTATCGCATATAAATTATAGTCATTTCCGGGTATGATGTTTCTTCCATTTTTTGGCCACGTCTTGTCAACTGGCTCATTATGAGTGTCACTATACTGTGAACATTAAGTGCGTGTGTGTATTTGTTTGTGTTTATAACATTTTGAGTGTCTTTCAAAATGTCTCGGATTTTCTCCCTGTTCTCTGTAACAAGCTTACTCGTAATCTGTTGTTTCTTACTGCAGATATTATCATGTTCCAGTCAAAACTTTGATCCGGAGGTGGATGATACGGTGTACTTGGACACGATACAGAAACGACTTCATCGAGAAGCTTTGGATGCTCATGCTGTCCTTATAAATCAAACGAAACTGCTCCAGCAACTGACAAGGACCTTCATCGAAACAAAAATCAGAGAAAATTTATTTAAGGTCAGGAAATTTTTTTAAGGTGAAAGTTTTCGAAAAGTTGGTTCTGCAAATGAAAGTTTAATTAAAAATATTTCAGGCAGTGCGCGAGCGTGTTGAAGTGGAGTTGGAAGAAATGGCGGCAAACAACAGTTCAATAGTTTCCACCCCGGCCCCATCCACATCTTCGTTTTCCCCACCGTCTTCTCCCGCGTCTCGCCAAGGTCGACAGGATGAAGAGGACGATGATGACCCAACGCCTGCTCCAACTCCAGCACCAAGACGTCCTGGTCTCCTACCCCAATTGGCGAATGTGGTGACCACTTTGTTTGGAAGTGATGTGAATGTGACAAGCTACTTGACTGATGCGACTGCCTTCTTGCCAGCGGATATCAGCAATAGAATACTTACCGCTGCCAGTTTGATCGATCCGAATCGTTTCACTTCGACAACACCACAGCCTCAAGTAAATGGAACGTCTTATGCTTACTCTCAAGGTGGATTACCCCAGCAAGGAATCCAGACTACAAATTTTATCCAGCAACCAGTAGCCAGTAGCCCCGCACAACCAGTTAATACGATTACCAATGGAAATTACAACAGTAACAATCAAGTTCTCCAACCTGCCGTTAGTCAAACTGCACCCCTACAACCACAACCACAACAACAGCAACAACAAACAAAATACGTTGTACCTCAATCTAGCGCCAGTGTCGGAACGGCGGAACGACAAGATATAAGCAATGTAGGTGCCCAACCAATCTCACAACTTGGAACACTCCAACAGCCAAGCTATAGCGGTGCCCAACCAATCTCACAACTTGGAACACTCCAACAGCCAAGCTATAACGTTAATGGTGGCGGTTTAGTGTCTCCTGTGAACAACAACGGTGCTTCACAACTTCAACCACCACCTGACGAACTTGCCAACAATCCTGTTCCCACCTTCAAGGTTAACGATCTATTCATTCCTAGTGTGAGACGGAGCACAACACCAGTTCCTTCCTCGAATGAGGATGAAGATTATGAGAACAACTCGTCTGAAAAGAAACCTTCCAATTCCAAAACGACTAAGAATCCTCAGGACGAGGAGGACTCGGCTGAAGATGACCTCCCCGAGCTTTACATTCCAAAAGATGAAGAGGCTATATTAAACGATGAAAAGGCTACCGCATCAACATACTTGGATGAATATCCAGTAGTTAAATATGGACTGAAACTGTTTCAAGTTTTAACTGCGAGAGGCTCTATTCCAACAAGTGCTACCACACGTGATTTTACAATTACTTAACAAATTTGATAATTTTCGCTACATTTTAAAAATCACCATATATTTTTCTTTTTTTCCAGCAACTGAATACTACAACACAACCACAGTTGCAAAGACACTTGACTCGATAGAAGAGGAAGAGGCTAGAAAACCCCCCGTTGTTACACCCTCCACCTACAAGCAAGTAGTTCAAACAGGGATCTATCTGTTTGAAGGGGCCCGTGAAGCTTATCAATTTCTCCAGAATATTAACGGCTACCTAGACAAGATTGGAAATCGACTGGATAATGCTGGATATGGACCTGAAGATGTTGGTGTAGAGCTGGAGTAAGTTGACTACAGGATTTTCATTTAATTTCACTCAAATCTACTTCCATTTTATGAATGAACTATTTATCATTTTCCCCTTTTTAGTGTCTAATGCTATCTTTCGATAAGCCATGACCATGAACATTGCATTTGGATCTAAGATATGCACAGATATTATGAGTTTTTTGTAGCAATAATTAAATTATTTGTATACAGTAATAATATTATTGTAGTAGTGGTGTGTAGCATAAAAATAAATAAAAACGTATCCCCTACATGCTCGCTATTTCTACTCGCTTAATTTTTTAATTAATATTCAGTTTCGCAGATGGTCACCAAAAATATAAGCAAGCATAACAGTTAGGTTTGTGTGCATTCATAAGCGTCTCGGTTGACATTCACAGTTTCATGAGTAAATTGGATTGTCAGAGAATTAAGTAATGGAAAGGTCTGGTGAAGTGAATGGATTGTATGACTAACGTTGCTCTGCGACTACCACATATTTGCCAAAAACTGATCGATGAAGCAACTCACGGCCATGATCAACTTACATTATTCATTAGCTAATCAGGATTGTTTCTTCAACCTCTCTGTGTTGTTGCACTTCACAGTGAAAGGGAGCGAAACAAATATGTGGATTAACCACAAGTAATAATCCGTGGCCCCAAGTTTTTCTATAGTTTTAGTAACTACCAATAGTGCTAGCCAACTACTCTTGCGAAAATATTTGATCTTGGAAGAAAAAAAGACTGAACTCTAAAAAAAAATAATTTTTAAAATGGATAAAATCAAATTAAGTTTAGTAGGATTTACTATACTGCAGGTAATTTTCCGTCGGAAACGTTAAATTAAACTTTTTATGCATTTTCTGATTTTCTTACTTGTTTAAAGTTGGTAGGGGCAAACGTAGACTCTCATTTTGCAGTAGATCCAGAGGAAGTTCAGCTTCGAGAGATTTCAGAAAATGTACGTCGTGTCTCTGGAGCAGTGATGGGCCTCACGGAATACGTGATGGAGATAAAGAACGAGTTAAAAACCATCCGCGCTGATATTTCAGAGTCGAGAGCGGAACAACTGTCATCTCAAAATTCAACGACAAGGCCTCACAATTACTTCACAGGACGGCCAGTTAGGGATCCTGAGGTGATCCGTAGGCAAAGCCTGGAACTGGCAGATAAGGTAGAAAGACTACTAGCAATGGACCAGAGCCCGGAAGTGGATTTGGCGAAGGAGGAGCTGAGGAGAACTGTGGAGAAAAACTTTTTGAGAATGTTAGCCGCGATTTTGGTGACAGGACCTGCACACACTCAGGAGCGGTCTGATGACATTTTCAAGTTGATGAGGAGTGTGCTCAATGGAGAACTTGACTTTACTCCGGTGGTCCAGAGGCTTCCATTGATTTTGAGGGATTCGGAGACCAATCAGTTTGTCAACTTGCTTATCACTCTGAGAGAGGTAATCTACATTCTATTAATACTGCATTTAAAAATATTTATAATTTTCTAATCTTAATTTTAACTATAAATTGTAGAGCGAACGCGTGGGAGGAAGCTCCTCTCGAGAAGGACTCTACACATCCATCGAAACCACCGCCACCAAGGTTGTTGATAGCAGCAGTCGACAAATTATTCCAAATTTTCCTATTCCAAACAGTCCAAATCTCATCGGCACTATTCCGAACAACAATGCAAATATTAACGCCATTAATTCCCGTCCCCCTTATGTGAACAACTATCCAAATATTCCAAATCCCAACTATCAGAACAGCCTTCTCCAGCAAGCCAACCAAAACCGTAACCCCCAAATACCCCCAAATCGCATTCCCCCAAATCGCATACCCCCAAATACCAATACAAATCCGAATCCAAGGCCCACAAGACCCAACACTAATAATCTCAACAACAATGGACAACTAGGTGGGCAGACTCCAGGCATTGTAACACCAAATCCGAATGGAGATCAGTTGCCCAGCATTAACAGTCTGCTTGACGCCATGTCACAAACAAACGAGCTTATCAAGGAGATTCCATCATTGGTTGAGGGACTGCAGACAATAGTAGAAAGTTTGGAGGGGTTGTTTGGCTAATCTAAGATTATTTTTGTATATTTTAATTTTTAAATTGTCACTCCATCATTGCTCAAACGTTCAAATAAAAAGAGAATTTTTACAAATAAACTTTTCAAAAGCATTTCACATAACTTTTCCATTTTTACTCCAATCCATTCCATATTCCGTTCGAGACGACATCTTTGAGTCAAATATATACATGTAGTTCAAGGAGCCACCAAGACTGAAGCAATGGCTGCTTTCCCTTCCGCTGATCACCATCTGCCGATTTTCTTTCGTTTCATACAGACAGGGAGACAGAAAAGGGTTACCAGTCGCTAAAGAAGCTAGAGAGGGCACTAAAAATGAAGACATGCAAACCCATCATGGCCGCCATTGTTATGATAAATGAATCTACCTATATACCTATACGCTTTTATGACGATTTTTATGATGATGCAATAACAGTTGAAATGTTAGAAACCCGTATCCTCTCACTCTCATCAACTCTTCTTGAATGTGACTATTTTTTGGTAACTTTCAATAAAAGACAGTAGCCATATTATCTCCATGTAAAAGGGTAACAAAACAAAGAGAAAAAGATTTTCTTATAATTCCATTAACAAATCAAACTCGCTTTCATATAAACTCTTGAAATTAAACCCGCAAAGGATTTCTTACACGCACATAAAATGAATCCTAATCATGATTAGTTGTTACATCAGTAACATTTGAATATCATTAATTATGAATATGGATATCTTTCTGGCGATGATGCCTCGCGTTCCAAAGCCATTACAAGGGCATCAAACCCGTCGATTACCAACGAGGGAAATGAACTCAAAAAAAAAATCCCGACCATATAGTTTTGGCCAGCCTCTCGTCCTACCTACGTCTTTCGATATTGTACAGCCATTATCCTTATGAATTATTAATTACTGCTATGTACCTGTTGAATCTCCTTCTTCTTTTTTTTAGCTGCAGTAACAACTAAGCAATTAATAGTCTAGTCCGTTAAAACAGGGATTGATCACTCTCATTAGATGAATGGTATATTAACATGTGAACTAATGCGACATTGTAACAACGTCTACTAAACTGGTAATCATTTTTTAACAATCAACACCATTAAAACCTCATGTATTACAAGTAGATATCCCGAACGTTTTTGTTTCCACGATTTTGATAGTTTATATGCTAATCAAGTCCACCTGTTACAACATAAATACATACACGGATTAATTATGTGCCCAGCTTCTCAAGTGCAGAATTCATTGTGCTTATTATATTGGGGACAGGGTGATTACTGATTACTGATTCAAACCTGGTCCACCAGTTGTAAGAAAACGTATTATTTTGTCATCATCTGCCCTCTTTTTTAATGCATTTTTTAACGATCGTATAAAAACAGGGCAAACGACCATTATCAAGCCACAGTTTGCAGAAGATATCGTGAGTTTACCTATTTATCAGAAAAGTGTTCGGAAAACGGAAAGCAAAGAATCAAACGGAGCAATATGGACAGTAAATACTTAATTGTTGTTGCCTTAATCCTAGGCTGTGCTTCTACGGTAATAAAAAATAATGAAGTTTGGAAAAAAAAAGTTCGAAAATCATAATTCATTTGGCTAATCCCATAATATTCTTCTGATTTCTAGGCATTTTCCCAAGCCAGACCAAACGACCGTATCAACCAAATAGCTGGAATTCCAGAGGACAGAGTACGAGATGCCCGCCAAGCCATGGCCGGCGCTACTAACCAACTTCAAAACAATTTGATTGGAGCTCTAAGCGCGATGGCTAATTCCAGCCAGATTGCTGGTCTCAATGTGAGCCGATCTGCGGCACAAATGATCCGTGGATTGATTACGAACACGTTCCAGCTCACTGGAGTTGTCGCCTACATGCCCAGACTCATCTTCCTCGATGGACCCACCCAGTTCATTGAAACCCTGCGTTTGATCCGTAGCAACCAAGTGCGACTTCCCAACGACATTGACAGCTCCATTGACACACTGCTCACCTTCGCTGGCCAGTTCCGTGACTCTGGAATCCCAATGAATTTCGAGCCTGCTATCAACTTCTTCCCAAATCTGTTTGCTGGAGTTGGTAATTTCCTTACCACGCTCATTGACAGCGTGTTTGTCTTCATTGCACCGGTGCCACCAAGTGGCGTGATGTTCACCACAGTTCCACCAGCGACACGAAGACCTCAAGTCTAATAAGCTTTTTTTGTTCTGTTCACAGTCGGTAGTATTTTCTAGATGGATGATTCATGGGAAGTTAAAAAAATTTAAAAAAATAAAGAAGAAAGATTAAAAGGATTATATCATTTTTTGTATGCTTATCAATTCTATTGCTGGATTATTTATGATTTTTACCATCATATTATTTGAATCGCATAATCAAACAAAGATACATTCCATCAAACTAGTATGCATTGCGCCATTTTTAGAAGAAGATAACCCAGAAAAATAAATAGACAACTTTTATGCACAAAGTTATGTTAAAGTTAAAACAATTGACTTTCACGAGAACTGTAAAAATTGTATGCGACCGTAATATTTGAAATCGGCAATATGCTTTCCAAAAGTTTCAAGAAAAGTGAGACCCTGCTCGAAAGTGAAGTTTTGGTCGCATTGAATTCCTAGTGTTCGGGAAATGAAGGGATTCTCAAGACCAGTAAAGATTTTCTTAAACTTTTCAATACTTGCATTATGATTTTTTCAAAATACATACGTTTATTCATGTAAACCCATAAAAAATCATTCTGGACTTTTTAAAATGAAAAGTGTTTATAATAAATACATTAAATAAATATATAAATACAACAAAAGGCGCAAACTACATACTACAATAGTATATTAATTCACTGACTTACTAATTTTCAAAACTTATTCAAGTAAAACATTCTTAAATAATTCCCGATATTTAGGGTAATACTCATCAATTAACTCCAAAAACGTTTCAAAGCACTTAATTGCCGTCGGACGAACCTTTTGCTGCTTATTCTGCAAATCATATATAAAAGATGAAATATTATGTATATTGTTAAAACTTCCCCAAACAGCTTTGTTACGCAGTATGATTAGAGTAAACACAAAGTTTACCTTGTAGAATAGGAAGGCTTGGATGAACATTTGTTGAAATGCTAGTAGCATGTCCTCGACTCCAGAGAATGGCTCAGGAATGCTGCGACAGAGTTTTTCCCGGATGTACTTCATATGAAAAGGTATCTTTCCGTATTTGTCCTGTAATTTTTCAGGCAAATGGAAAACAGCAAATTAATTAGCAATGTATTCATGAATTGCTGATTGATTTAAACTTTTCTATTTATTGAAATGGCAAACATACTTTGTAGCCTTCTGGGAATACCCATCTCATTGTTGGAATCTCAGGGATTTTGTAGCATTCCATCACAAACTTGCAAGCTAGTAGGAAGTGATG
>JAQIXW010005754.1:0-10070 GCA_034700685.1 Willowsia buskii | reverse complement strand
AGCTAAACCGAAACTTTTGTGTTTAAGATTCTTTTGCGAAGAAAAGGAATGGAAGAATACCTGTTTGCCTTTCAATAGCTATATGGCGTAATATGCTCCAATATAATATAATCTATAGATTTATAGATGATGCGTATAACTGTATGTTTATAAAAGAAGCCTAAGACTTACTTCATTTCTCCCTGGACTGGATCCGAGGTATGCAGAAAAAGAAGAAAAAATTAAGGTGCAATAACTTCTCTCTCTCTCTTTCCTTTTTTATTCAGCTGATGTAGCAAGTTGATTCTGTTGTGGAGTATGAGTAAAGGTAAAATACTTGCAAGAACGTCTATAAGCAAGATGTATTATTGTAGAAGAGGATATTATATTACTGAAATAAGCACATAAACATAAGCTTATATTCACACAATGTAACTTAATGGGATGATGACGATGATGGAGATATAGTAGTACAACAATCCGTTATAAAAACTTTTGGTAGTTTAAACAAATACTTTCTATTCTTATTAGCTTATATGCACTATTACATATATTATTGTTGTTTCTGTTGTTGGTGTTACGTTGTAATCATATCATATTATCTGAAGTTCACATTAATAATGACGAGGTTTAAGGTGTAAAAACATAGAATAACAATAATAACATGTATGTTTATTATTGACACTAGCTCACTATATAAACGTTCCAGTCAAAGGATTCAAGGTAGAGATAAAATTGGAGAATAGACCTGTATTTATCGTAAGTTAGGAGTGGAGTATATATAGTATATTATTTATGTATTGTTGCTTATATTATTGCATTTGCCATAGTCCACCAATTCATGTAGAGAACAACTGGATTCTAGCATTGAATTAAGTTTCAATTGGATTCAGTATATACATACATCACTAGAAGAACGTCGTAGAATAAAAAAAAACTTTGTGTTCACTCAGGCTTAAGTTTACTTTTGCTTTTTATATGTTTCCCTTATTTTTATAAGATTACCTACATTATTTGCAATGTGTGCCACTTTCTTACTTTTTATTACCATCCATCCAAGAAAAAGCCTTACATTTTTCCGTGTTTCACTCTAAAGTAATGCACATAATATAATACTTTCTTATAGGTATATTTACTCCTCCTCAGGATGTTCGCAAAGCACAATATTCAAAATATCCTTATATTTTCATTATATGAAGGAAAAGAATTAATACGAAGTTGTTATATAAATAAAAAAAGTACGCAATATGAATATTATCTACATGAGTGAGTAGGTGTATTTACGCATACAAGGTAAACCTGCACCACAATTTTTGCTCAGGTTGATACTTTGAAATTCTGGCCTCGTTTATATCCCAAAAAATTCTCTCCTCACTACATACCCACACTAACTGCTTGTATTGTTATCAGAAGATTATATTAGAGCGAGTAAACAGTTTTCTGCTTGTTGGTAATCCTCAGATAACAATAATATACGAGTTTCACGGGGAATAAGTCCATAACAAATTGAAAGCAAACAAGAGTCAGTGGGCAGACGTAGGCAAATACGTAAAGTAGTTTTAGTCGTTTTTTTTTATCTTAGTTGACGCACTCACATTGTAAGGAACCAGAAGGATACACTTTTTTACTGGAAATTGTATTTCCGCCCTATTGTTATTATAATAATGCAGGGATGGAACTTTTTATTAGTTTACCTTGTTGGCCTGTTGCAAACAAGAGAAACAAAGAATTCTCTTGCGCTTCTCTTATTTCCACTTTCTGAGTCAAGAAAAATATATACACTGGAACACTGGATATTATTATGATTGTTTATATCATCAACAGCGGTAGTTCTCACGATATGAGAAAATTGCATGTGTATACAACATTATGCATCTAGTAGTCACATATATAGTAAAAAGTAGTGTTGAACGTGCATAAAACCTGGCGCACGGTCTGTGCTTCCTATGCAAGGAATGTTAATGCGAAAAAAAATTCAATGTCAAGTAACAACTTGTGTTCCTTTTTTACACTCATACGGATTTGCGTCTGTAGGAATGGTCTGAAAAGTTCACACGTTTTTCTCTACAGAATAGTATATACGTTTTTGTAACTGACATTTTACAAGATTTATTGTAAAACTGTTCGGAAAACTGAGCCACGCATCAGTACATGCGAGCTTTATTTTGGGAAAACGTAACACTTTTAGCGGATACGATATTGATTGTTAGGTAATGATGACTTGATTCCGTCTGGGGATCAATTCCACACATGCAAATTTTGCAAATTGCAAAAGACGCAATGACAAGTCGCAAATTCTATTATTTTGATAAAAACACAAAACTGCCTGAACGAGATGGGAACATTCACTGACAGGTATTTGCAATGTTTTGTTTGGAATAGCTCACGTCCTGCGTTTATGAATATATTAATGTTTCTGTATATAGCAGGTTGACCACAATAAAACTGGCATTTGAAACACCGAAAGTGAAGGAATTTTTCCCCTTCGGCTGACAAAAGGAAAACAATAGAACAAGATATTATTATGAATGGTGCTGCTTCTTCCACCACCTTTCTGGTACACAACACGAATATAATAATGACAGAAGAAGAGATAAGAAAGGTATGCAGCAAGCAACCAAAATACTCAACAGAACAGTTTGTGTTGACTATAACACTTTGTTTTCACTCACTCACAGTCACTATCGTTTTCGTCTGCAGCTATTACACAAGTTTTGTGGCCCAACAACTACTGCTTAAGTGTCATACACATGCATACTTTGGTTCAATACCTACATTCAGGTACGTACGTACCATGAAAGTAATAAATAGAATAATGTAGGTAGGTACACGCATGGACCGCTTTAGCCAGCAGCAAAAACACTCAAAAGTTGAGTTGAACCCAAGTTTTGAAAACTTTTATCTTTACTCCTCTGGTTATTTTTTAGTATGTGTGTACTTGTGCCTTCCTCATAAACGCTGAAGACCAACATGGAATTCCAATGCTTGACACAGGTATGCTTTCTGTGACTGTTGCTGAAAATATGTATGCTTTTGGATCTTCATACGTATCCGTGCAAGCAACGAAAAAATGATTAGAATAAATGTAATAATAATAATATAGGTACGCTCAACTTTGAATAACGACAGGTGAGTATAGTCAGATATTGTATCGTTTATCCCTTGCTATTCCCAAGAAAAAAATCCTCGTTTACTTTTCACTCACTTGCACAGAAGAACAGACAGTTACTCCCCTCTGTACAGGTTGATGATATTGTGTGGAGAGCTTGAGGCTCACAAGAGTGAGATTATCATTATATCAAATATATTCACATGGGATAACCAAGCAATTGCATGCAGGTAATACAGCAGAATAATACTCGCTTGCTTCTTGTGTATTGTAAAAAACGGCTCTGACAGAGACGTTGATTTCAGCAGCCCACCTGGCTCAGTACTGAAAGGGAGTTAGAAGTTACTTGGTCCATATAAAATGCTGTGTTGAATGAGGAGCAAGCAGCAAACAAGGCAAACGTCTGTGCAATGGTAGCGGTGGTGGTGGTGGTTGGTAGCAAGCTATGGTTTGATAGCAAAGTTTGGATTGGGATATTATGGTATGTAGTATGTATGTGCGCTTTACATTATTTCAGCTCTTTTTTGGTCTTCTCTGCTGCTGGTACAATAGTGAGGCTATGCTGCTGCTTCTTTACTCTGAAATTGAAGGCTCTCCGTTTTGGAAATGAAAGGAAGTCAGAAAGAATGCAGATATACAGGCACTCAAATCTATAGCACTGCATACGATACCGTACCGCGAAGATGACGACCACACAGTCCGTCATACTCTCTGAGATAATATGAGTGGATCTGACTAAAGGCACATGGCCTGTAGTTATCAGGAAAGACGGAGGCACTGAAACTGAACACATGCATGGACAGATACTTTGGCTAGTTTTTTTAGTACATGCACACACGAGTTTGCTTTACTATATAAGAATGAATTTAATTTCGTCGAGTTCATGTTGTATAATATTAATGTAAGAAGAATTCTACTAGAGGTAGTAGAAAAACTGTGAGTCTGACTCACATGAGCACTTGTGAGGAGGAGAAGAGACGGGTGAAGTGGTTGGAAGGAGATGAGATGAGCGAAAGAATTTCAGCGAGTTTCTTTAACACGGTATCATCTCATCGTCCGCATCCGCAACAACAAAACATCTTGGCATCATATAATATGAAGAATAAACGAAGGAATGAAAGAATAAAACGATATGAGTTGCGGATGCCAAGGGCTCTTTTTCCTTTGAAATGCACGCCACACCACTACAATACTTGGATATCAATGTAAAAGAAAGAGAGAGTCGAATAAATGTGTAATGAAATGAAATAGAATGAATGGGATGTGATGGGTTTGGTCCGTGATGACGGCTATACTGTGCGGAGACAACCTTTCAAAACAGAAACATAAAGAACAATACGGGAAATTCAATGTGTGTATGTGTTTGCAAGTGAAGGAAGACGCATATAATGTCATTCAATGGACCATTTGATGCTTTCATGGTCGTACAGGACTGCTCAGAATATTTGTGAAGTTGATATTCGGAACAGCCTCTTTCAGTTGTTGCTGTTTTTGTTGGTATTGGATTAAAATTGCATGAGGTTTAGCAAACGGAATTAGGTGCGTTACTGCTATTTACAGCAGCAAGCATATGATACATACTGAATTCATTCCACTTCTCTGACAAAGTTCCTTCTACATTTGTTGCTGTTTACTTGTGTCAGTGCCAGCAACAAAGAAAACTCTTTTAATTTCTCTCTGGCAAAATATTTATCCACTGACATAGAAAAAACCAACATTTCAAGCACATGTGTAGTATAGAGCACATGCTCATTAACTTTGTTAAAAACTGAACCGGGACCCTACTATTTAATGAACGTTTTTAGAAGGAAATTTAAGTCAAGGAATGAAAAACGCGCGTCACATGTAAAAAATGGGTTTTATGGTCGAGTCAAGTCGAAAGAATATCTTTTTAATTATGCTCGCGAATGAACTTGGTAGCATATGCTATTCTCATTATGACGTGTTCATTCTAAAGTGCTGAAAAGTCACCCTGTTAAATATGCATGTCCGTTTCGCCATGCATATATAGAGAGTTTTATAAGTTCATTAGTCAGAGTTCAGGTCGGAAAGAAAAAAAAATGCTCTTGAAACTTGAATGCATTTGAACTTACATCTTGTACTAATAATTATAATTATCTCCACGGACGTTTGATGACGTCTTCAATATAAAAATAATATGCATCAAACAACATGTTATAGATGACATGCCTATACTGGTGTTTTTCATATAATTATGCCCAACCACCGAAAAGGAAAGCGCCCATTTCCAGATCTTTCCTTTTTCATAGAGTTTTGGGGTCCGGGTGCGCTCAAAAGCTTTCAGAGTTTCTTCACCGAAAAGTAGTGCAACACCACTTATGCCACTTACCACTTCCCACGAAAAAAAGCCAGAGTTTTCTTTACTCGATACCGGATTATCAAACTTTTCCGGACTTTTTTTTGATGAGGGGCCTTATTTTTTCCCATGTTGGACTGGATAGCATGTATACGTGTATTTGGTTTTAATCAATTTCCGGGAGCCTTTAGAAAGCTTTTCCGTTTCTTGTTCTTTCAGACGGCAAAAATCGAAGATTCCAAGTACTATAGTTGTTACGAAGAAAATACAAACTCTGCCCACACTCAAGTTGCTACACATGAGGTAACGCGAGATTCTCAGTATACATTCAGTTATGCTGATAAAAGAACAAGATATAAAGCCATTTTAGTACGTAATCACTTCATGGAGATAATGACTCCTGTTGTGTTACAAAACTCAAGACGATTCTATGTACTTACTGGAGTGCATTAAACTTTCTCTTCACAACGTATACATGCGTTCGATTCATCTTTAGAACGTCTAAAATTATTTAGGTGCAAGGACAAATATCCGTTTGATTGGAGTGGAAGGATGAGAATGATTGTTCTCCGAAGTGGATGATAATGATGATGATGCTTTCTCTCTAGAGCGAAAAAATCCCAAAGGACTGGTATAATCATCACCAATGCTGTAAGCGTTATAGATTCGTTGAAGTATGATGATCTTATTTCATCTACGCTTTCCTCTTCTGTTTTCAAAAAGCAGCATTTTCTTCTCCAGTTGTTTCCTTATTTCCTTTTACCTTACCTACAGCTTTTGTTTTTTTATTCACCTCATCGTAAAGCCTTCAGCCTCGTTTAGTCAGCATCAAAGCGAAAAGCACACATGATGTATACAGTATGCGTACTTGTTTGGAATTCTTTCGGGGGAATACACAACGAAAAAATTATCCCAAGAACAAGCCAACATCAACGACAAGACAAGCATGCGAGGCTTGAGACAAACAAAGTGGCTCTTTCTTTTACTCCTACGTTTATATATCTCTGATACTGTTCATGTTCTTCCACTTTAAGACACATAATTTTTCTATTCCCCATGTTGCCGATTGTATGTACATCAAATATTATTGTATGTAGTATTACATATTATTAGTTTTTTTCAAAGTTGACGACAAGTAGAATTAAGGGAAAATATATTAAGATACCATATAAAATATGTACAAATGGAGATAAACTTTTCTTTTCCTGTTTTCTTTTTGTACATTGCACTATTGCAGTAGCAGTGCTTTGCCTAGCTCACTTTTTGTCTTCTTGTTCTTTTGGCCTTATTTTTTTTATATTCTGAGCATTCATGCTTCCTTTTTTGCTGTGCATGCTACTCTGCAGGTTTTTATTGCTTTCTCCAACTTTCTCACAGTAAATGTTTATATACACTAGTGCGTCAGTACATAAATACACGTCTGGTTGACGTCTTTTTTTGTGGAAGACCTTATTCAACCGCGTGAAAAGAATATAAATTTTTTGATGAAAAAGTCCTTTTCGACAAGGCTGGTGAAAATAGCTACAATAGAGAAAAAGTAACAAAGAAAGAGGAGAACATGATTCAGGGTTGATGACTAAGGGATATGACTATATAGTGGCTTGACAAGAATTACAACAGTAGAAGAACAAAGAATTTTTGTTACACAGAAACATAACGGAAATTTTGTTTTGTTTCAAAGATATGTATATCTTGAATAGAAGAAATAAAGCATAGAACGCTGAGTGAAATTATTATTGTTTGCCAACTTGACGTCTTCTATAGTTTGTTCAATTTTCTGAAACAATGATACTTTGCATTTTCCTACTTTTTTAAAATGCCGAATTCGCATACACTACTAACTAATGAACGTATTTTAAAACATGATTTTTTGTTACTTCCACTCCATGGATGAAAGTTTTTCTAAAAGGCAAAGGCAATAACAATATATGCTCGGAGAAAGCAAATAATTATCCATATACATACAAAACCTGAAGTAGTACGCCCATTTGTCCTTGATGTTTTCGATTTTTTATAACACAGCTTGCGACAATGTGGTTTTATTGAAATTTTGACATATAAAAAGGGTATGCTTTTAATGGGTAAATTTTGTTCAATTTTTCACTCATAACAAGGTATACATGCGCACGGCACTATCCTCAATATTCTCAAGGCGTACATGTCTTTTGAACTTGAACATCAATTGAAATCATACAAACAATATATTGTGAACTTTTCGCAACCATGTTGCAAAAAACAGCATTGTGAAGCGAATAATGATGCATAGTAAAATCTGAGAGAGAAAGTAATCGTCGGTAAGCCACAATAAATTCTCGCCTCGCGTATTGTGCCTTTGACTTCCTGCTGATTGTGAGGGTGAAAATGATAAGTATCCCTCCTGGAGTGAACGAAAGATGACAATAAATCATGTTTACCAGTTACTTTAGTGTAGAGACTGGATGGGATTATTCAATCTGCAGACAGGCACGCTCTTTACTTTACTTTCTCTACTTATTACTATGTGTATTCTCCTTCGAAATAGATACGCAGTAGGAAAATTTTGTTCTTTAAATCTTGTTTGCCAACTTATGATAAAAATATCGACATGCATGACTGGACGAGTGCTAGATCTACCCAAAGTTCGGAAAAGTCCAAGTTTGCCAATATCAATATCACCTTTAAATGATAAACTAACTCAGTATGTTGTCTATGTTCGCGGCATGTGTGTACTGTGTTCGGTACAACCTTTGATTATTGGCCTTGTCTTAAATCTTCTTAAAATTCTTCACCAGTAGGATCCCTTCCACTCTGGTGCCGGTACCACATAAGCCCTTGCCATAAATTAAGCTTAATATTTTGTGCAAGATAGTATATGCTGTGAAGTTCACTACGGAAAAGTGACTAGAATTGCGAAAGCATGAGATAAATTTACTCTTTCGCCGATTTACAACACAAGAAATTCTATATTTAGCGCTTGCGGGTTTAATTTTTTTAAACAAACTAGCTACGTATTATGATCAGCAAACGTGTAAATCCTCGCAACTCTCTGACAGGAGATAAGATTTCCCCAGACTTAGTGAGATATTCCGACGATGTTGGATGTGCACAATGCTGATAAGGTAGTGGTATATTATACGCGTACCTCGAAATTCCGTGTACTTTTTTAACTTTCACCTAAAAAATGAAGGATGAAAACCAAGAGTTAAGGAAACAACCACTGTGATGGTGTGAAGCTAAACAATTTTTTAGAATCTATATGCATATCTATCTATTAACGACCTTCGACTAACCTTGAGTATAACATGTTTTGTAAAGAAACCCTCTTTAGATACATTAGCATCGCTATCCAAGGAATGAACCGGTTCGTTTGTTTGATAAAACCGGATGTCAGTGCCAAAAATGCTGCCATCACATTTTGAATCTTAAAAAGTGATATATTGAACGGTACATATATAAACTCACCTTTTTGTCGTAGAATGCAACCTGTGCATGAATACAAACAAGAACCCCTTTCAGATTTGGAGCGTAGAGCAAAAGAAGAAAAAACAACTTGCTTCAAGCTTACAAGCATGCAGCTTTTCAGCTTTCTCCTATGTGCATTACACTTCCTGTTGTGTGCTAAAGATACTTTCCGTGTCACTTGTGTGAGCTAAGCAGAACCTTCGGCTAGGAATCGGATGAAAACCTTGCATACCTTTATTTATATTACGTGCATTACAGGTTATAAGTTTTACTCAGTTTACTATTTATAGTATAGCAATATTATACACAAATTATTACAATGCACGTGACATGGAGTAACACTGCGTACTCAGATAACGTACGCCATTTGCTTAAATATGATATATAGACAATTAATTTGGCTAATCGCTAAATCTAGTTTCTAAGTATTAACAAGTATCTAGCATAACGGTCACAACTCATACATGTACACCGGCATTTCGTTAAACTTTAAAGGATTTAAAGGATATTATGCCATTAGGATAATGAGTTGAACAATCGTAATCTCCACATCTCTTGGAACTAGCACAACAGGCTCTATCTCTAACTTACTTGTACTTTCCATCGTGAAAAAGAGTAGAGTACAGACTAAGTTAGAACAATTGTATTGTGGATTATTGAATAGTTAGTTGGACAGTTTGAGCTGACGAAAATGCTCGAAATGAGCACTGCCAAATCACTGCATACCTATTTAAGCGTCTGCAAATTCAGATCGATTAAAAGGAAATTCCTTACAAAAATTAAGAATTGGGTTGCAACAAACTGTTTCGAAAATTAAAGCAGAAGTTATTTTATAAGTGCGCTTGTTAGTCACACTAAAAATACTCGGGTTTCCAAACTTATGTAGATTACTTTGAGCGAGAGCTAAGCTCTGAAAATACCAATTTGAAGTAAGTGAGTCATGAGCCATGAGATCGGTATGTGTAAGATTTTATGAATATATGTCGCGTGTGTTGCACGTTGTACCACTCATCATGTTAAAGCAGTCCTCTCTCCATAACCCTCTCATCAACGCCACCACTCACCAAAAGCAATTATCCTACATATATTTCACGTTTAAAAAATGCCTCATAGATAAGCTTTGTTAAAACAAAAATGCCACTAGTTGTTCTTATAAAAAGTAGCGAATATTAAAAACAATTGCATTCTAATAAGATGAGTCACAAATTTATTAGTGTCTTCACC
>JAQIXW010005753.1:0-10073 GCA_034700685.1 Willowsia buskii | reverse complement strand
GGCGTGGTTTTATTGCCATTAAAATTTAATTGCTATATGCTAATTCTTTTCTCGGAAATTGTAGTTTTTATACTACTTCCATGCTACTTTAATGAATTACTTTGTGAAAAAGAGGTAGATGCAAGAAAATGTGATGAAGTAGCAGGTTGCGGAATCACTGAAAACATTAATGCGCAATCACGATATCTGATAAAATGAATGCGAATTGAATGCTATGAGCAAAGGAGAATAAGTAGTTTGGATTGACATTGAGAGATAACAACAAGGATGTATTAAGACGGAGAAAGGTAAATGTTTCGCACGGATCATTCAGGTCAATGCTCTAAAGTAAAAAAAAAATTACTGGTACTATAAAGAAATAAGCATCCATACTGGCATATAAAGAATGCTATTGCTATTTGATATAACTTCAAATACACAACTGCAGTTTCCTGCTGGACAGCAATTAAAAATAGCAACAAATCGGTTGCTCAGTAACTTTGTCAATCGCATAGTATATACATACCTAGTTGTTGGTTCGTTACCAACAGCGACAAAATTCAAAATGTTGCATTTTTTATGTCTTGGGCTCGTCATAAACCATGTAAATTGTTTTCTTGTGCACACTTGCTCATTGATTTTTATTATCGTAGTCGTAATCCTTCTCTATATTATGAATACGCGAGGGTTTTATGGTTAGGTAAACCAATTAAGAATTATGCTAGTGAAAAGGTGGAAAAATTACGAGATTGGAAAAACACAAATGCTTCTTTTTAGAAAAACAAAGTTGGAACGACTAGATTGTTAAATAAAAGCATTAATATTTCAGCATTATCAGGTGGCAGTGTGGTTGTGAAGCATTTTAAATTCAATGACTGTTTTGCTTTCACCCATACGTAAACGAAATGAGATTTGCCGTTTCTAGAAATAATAATAAATTTGGCAAGTGACTGCACGAAAAAAACAAGAAAAAACTTATTTTTAAATTCTATGATTCTGTGGAATAATTTTTAAGGACTGATATTCTAATATTTGCAACAAAATACAATAAGACATGTAATACAAGAATAAAACAAAATGTGCATAGTTTTTAAAGGGAAGCGCCAGGAAACTTAATAATAATAAAAATTATGTATAAAACCTAATGTTTGTAATAATTGATGCACAATATTAATGCTTCGTCATAAATACAAAACTATTGATAATCAGTCCCAGTAGGCATGTTTGAAGGATAAATTATTTGTACGTTTATTTTTTATTAAATTGATTTGAATAGGAGCAAAACTACGTAACTGCTCAAAATTTATCTGAAGATAATACACCAGGGAATTCCATTGTAATTTCATAAGCGTGGTTTGAATATTTGAGGTATTCAATACTAATCTTGATGTAAAGCATGAACGAATCAAACCTAAGGCTATCTTTAAATATGTGGAAATTTATATAACCTATTTTAAAATTATGAGACTAAGTAACTTAATTATTTCTACCTTTCTCGTATCGTAAGGTACCTTACGTCACTTAAAATACATTAGGGCGCTACTTTTAAGAAATTCCTAGTATTTTAAAGCGAAATTGTTAATTTATAACTATATATGAGTCTACCCGTACTTACCCGTATGCAGTTTTCACCATGGCAAATTACTCAACAAGTAGAATATTAGTTGTCATATCCACTACCTGCTGCAAATGCTCAAGCACAATCGCCTGATGAATTGGAAAGAAACTTCCAACCCAAATTACAATCCTTCTGCAGCTCTGTAACTGCAACTGATACACCTTTCGTAATACTTTACCCTTCCAGAACTCATGAAACTTGTCGGTCTCTATTGTAATGAACCATGCGAACATGTACACAGCAATTGTGTTGCCAAGTATTATTACATCGACAACTGCCATCATTCCGACAATCAAGATTGGCAATTTTTCATTCAACTTGATGCAGACAAAAGTGCTTACCACATTTAGAAGAAAGGCTATAAATATCAAGGCTGGAAATAGAACAAAGCCAAATTTTTGGAAAGATTTGAAAATCAAGTCAACTTGTCTGTAAATTCTCAGAGCCCCTGGAAACTGGTTAGTTGTCTGTACAGCCATTTTGAATTTGTTTAATTTCTTTGAAGGAGGTTCCCTTTTTGTTTCCAATGATGAAGATGACGGTGCCGGTGGTAAGGAGACCACCGCTTGTAATGACCGTGCTGCTGGTGTTGTGTTCGCAACTTCAGTGGTTTCTGGAACAGAATTCGCAGAAGTAGTTTCGTCTTCTTTTGCTTCTTCTTGTTTCTGGTTTGTTTTTTTTTCGTTTTAGAGCCTTGAGAACCACAAAGGTAAAGGTGTTCGCAGTGTTTGTCGGTATCTTTGGCTCGTAACACGGTTTTACCATACTTTTGGAATCAACAAATACAAGAATGGTTATTCCGACAAGTTGAACGACAGGAAATACCGCAAAATACCCGTGAATCAACCAGTACAGAGAGCTGAGAATGGTTTCTACAGATTTGTTTTCCATGATGAGTTTGGGAAGATATATCCGCAATATTTGATTTGCGGGGGTGTCTTCAAGAACAAATGGGAGTATGGCTAAGGCCGAGGGCATGATAACGGCAACACATCCGATTGAATATATCGTCAGAGTTTCTATTGTTAGCTCTCTGTTATCCAATTCTACAATTACACAGGTAGTTTTGATGAGTGATAGGCCCATTTAAAATATCTGTAATTTATGGATTTATAGATGTGTGTACCAATACCTTCGGGCGTCTTCAATAACATCATTTGGTTCAGAAACCAAACGGCGTCTCTCCGTCGAAACTCTAAGGTCCAAATGCACGCCAAGCAAATGATCATCAATCCAAAATATAAAATATTCATGATGAAAGCTTCAAACTCTGCTTCCATTGCCTTCTCATCAGTTTCACTGGACTTGAGAAACTTGCTAATGTTAGAAATACTGACAAACAAAACAAGCAAAATTTGACTGTTGGTCCAGTTGTAGATGTAGTTCTTTTTGGGATTTACTTTAAACACTTTTTTATTCTTGTCAAAAATGAACCTGAGACGATACTGGCGTTGCATCATCTTGTGAAGCTGAAGAAATGCGAACCACATTTTGAGGCTGAGGCTGAGGGTGAAAGGGATTCAAAAAGTCCTCAGAGATTTGCGGTGTGGCAAAGAATGAAAGGGGAGTGAATAGTACGCAGGGAAATTTTGGTTAAAGACAAAGATAAAGAAAAACTGTAACTGTTTCCTTTCCTCTTGTATAAAATGTGACAAAATGTAGAGGTCAAAATTTGAGTCTTCGAAGTCATAATTTATTATTCAATTCTTTTTAATCTAGTTGCCCATGTTTTTTCATACATAATTAATTAGATTGTGTGAGAATTCTGTAAGAAATGAGAAATGAAAACTACCCAAACCATTTTTCAAGGAATTAATTTTTAATTGTAAGAAAGCGCCATCATTAAAAATTATGTGATATGTTTAATCATGTTATGCCAATACCGCACTTGTGTATAGTACAACAAAACATATGTGCATAAATCATAGTCGGAATCGGAAAATATTGTTCCTGTTCCTATTCCACTTTTCTAAGAAAAAATAATATATTATTAGTTACGTCTATGTCAATCTGCTTCCACAGACAAACACCTTTCACCTTCAAATCCAAATCCATTTCATATACTTTTGAAAGTATAGATAGGAGCTAGCTGATCTGCTGATGCTTATGCTCTTATTATATTACCTCAACCCTACTTTTTCACTTTTAATTATTAACTTGTATAGGTGTTGATCCAATTTTGATTTTCCTGCGCAGAATACCAGCAATTTATTTGATGTAATAAAATCAATAATTTTTATGCAAACTAAGACATTATTACATTATTTGTTTTTTCACCAATTATTATATAGGTATAACTGTACAAACTGTACTTACAAACTAGTAAAACCTAAATATAACTACATGAATTCATATTTCCATATTTTCTACTCGCCCATGAGCAAAAGTGTGACCACTCCGTTGACCACCTCGTTGACAGTGTTCAATAGAGTGCTCCGTTGCAATGGAAAAAATGCTCCCACTTGAATCGTAAAAGGCAGACATGCCTTAAGCTGCTTTATGTGTAGTTTTGAATGAACACGAGTTCTCCAAAGCTCCCGGAAATCTTCACTTTCTTCTTTTGCGACCACTGCAAAACTATGAATTGCAAAGGTAGCTATTGCAGTCACCGCATTGAACCCGATGAACAGAAGAAGCATAATGAATGGTAATTCATTGTAAAACTTAATGCAGACCATTGTGGTAACCACATTAATGCAAAATCCAGTGAGCATGATGCTAGGGTAGAATACATAACCGAATCCGTTGATTTCTCGTGTGAATAAGACAGCTTGGGCGTAATCCGACCATTGCTTTTTAAACGATTGCGGTCCCTTCATTATAAACCCAACAGATCCACGAAAACCACTCGGCTTGTTTCCATACCCACGTTTGAGAATGTACTTGGTCTCATAGAGTACAGCGGTAATGTAGCACAGGGCTTGAATTACAGGGATGACTCCAAAGTAGCCCCCAACACCGATATATGCAGATGCAAGTAATTTAAGAAGGAACGGATGATCTTGTATGAACTGCTGGGGGAGAATCCCAGATAATATGACATGACCCGGGTTATTCCTATTTGTTATAGGGAATACAGTCACTGCGGAAAGACCCACAAAACAAAGTGCCAGTAAATTATAGAGTAATGCGCCAAACAGGGAACTTTCCTTTTTGCCAGGTAAAACAGCAATTGCTTCGGGATTTCTTTCACGTTCCAAGTACAAACTTCTCGCCTGGTTCATCATGATAACCGAACTGCTTGTACGGTACTTGAAGCTCCAAGTTGCCGAAAGAAGAACTAGAAAAAGAACCATAAAGAGAATGAAGAGTACTGCGCCAAGGACCATCTGTTGGACTTGAGCTTCAGGGGTGTTGCTAGTGCCAAGCACATTTTTCAATCCAATAATTGAGGCGATAACCACTAAAGCCAGGTTACGGTCTATTAGACGCATTTTTAGCTTTTTCTTTGCCCCTGGATTCTCATAGAAGCCTTTCTCTTCTGAGAATGTCACTCGGAGAGGGCGCAGTCCTTGTATGATCAATTGTATGTGAATTAATGAATTCCACATTTTTGTCGAATTGGAGATATGGCTTGATGCTCGGAAAATCCTAACTGATGAATGACTCTTCTTAGCTTGACAGTTTATGAGAGGGTCTTCAAATGTGCTGGAATGCCAGCATTCTACATAATTATGTGTGTTGGAGTCAACAGAAAACATGAAAATATTTTTTAGAAAATAAATTTAATGTATTTTAATTTTAAAATAAAAATTGATTCAAGCGTCAGACGTTAGAATAAATTGGTCAACACACGTGTTAAGCTATCAGACAATGACCGATTAGAGGACATACATTGTACATGGTACCTTTATGAACCGAAAACCTTTAAAAAATATCATAAAAAAGTATTATGTGGGTGGACGTCCCGATGAACTGAATAATACAAGAGGTTTATCTGAACTTCTCAGGTATTGTTTTCTGGTGAAATTCGTGCAATTTCCTCTGAAATTGTCATTTAAGTGCCAGCACACAATCAGTAATTTAAACGCTCCATACCATAACACAAATGCAAACCTCCTATGAAACTGGAGCAATAGGTATGGAATGAATGATACTACTACTATATGATGATTTTCTCCTAGTTTGTTTACAAAGGATTATTCATTGTCAGTTTAAAGGAAAAAAAGAAATTAACTAATTAAATCTACAGTTTACAAAAAATACTGTCAAGGCGGCAACTTTTCTGCGGACAATTTTATTAAATTGAGATTGCGACTGTAAATACAGTAACATTAAATACTAAACTATGAATTGGAATATCAAGTAATTAAGTTGGAAATAGAATCTTCGAAATATAGAGGAGCATACAACATAACACAAATTGGAAAAATAAAAATAAAACAATGAATTTTATATATGAATTCCATATAATATTTGCGCTTGAACATTAAATAGATGAAACAATCATGTAAGATCCGCCTTGTTTTTTTTTTTTTTTTGTTTTTTACAAAACTTTCATCAACAACATAATAATGTCTCCTCTTCCAACAAAAGCAATTTGATCTAACACGTGAGACTTCATACAAACTCGTTGAGTTTTAATTATAAAATTGTCGCCCAGGTAGATGGGTAAACATCTTCTTTCGCCCACTTTTGCTGTAGTTTTGTGTGCCACACACTGAGACATCTTTATGTCTCCAGTCGAGTTGTTAAGTAGCATTTGTTCTGCCAAAAAAATGTAAAAAGAGCCAGATCGATGATAAAGTTTTTAATAAAAATGCTTGGCACATATAGAGTGCATAAAAGCTCGATCAGGACCTGAATTGATTCTTCATTGAGTCTACTCATTCAATTCAATTCGATCACGAGCAATTAGCCTTATTCCAATGAAAGAAAACAAAAAAGTTATGTAAATTAGGTAGATAATTTTATTATGTCGTAATACTCAAATGATTCCACTTGCCCACAGACCGATTGTGTTGAAAGAATAATTGATTATTATAGTTTTGTTGCTATACTAGCTCCCATATCTCGTAATAGATACATAACTACAATACAGAATTATTGTTTTGATCCTCAATGTGACAATAAAAATTAATATTTTATGTACATGTGCTATTATTATATCATATCAATTATATCATACATGTTCAACCTTTGCTAAAGCCTAACAACCTCAGCTTGGCCTTTCTAGCATTACACGTTACACGATTAACAGAGAAACCGTGGCATTAACAATTTCGACTGTTGTATTCAGAAATGTGGTCCTCTTCAGCACAAAAAACTGTCCAATTTTTATGGCGATGGGATGACAAGCCTTGAAATCCTTTCGCTCCCTCTTTGTAAACAGCCAGGCTCTCCAAAATTTATGAAACTTGTCGGATTCATCAGAACTTATCATAGCGAAATCATGAAGACCCACTGTGAGTCCTGCACAAATGACATCAAATCCAGCAAAAAATGCAACTAGCATTGGATGTAACCTAGAATAAAATTGGATGCAAACAAAACTGGTGACCACGTTGATGCAAAATCCAGTTGCCATTACAAAGGGAAAGTAGATGTGACCAAAAGCATTAATTTGCTGAACAAACATGTAGCTCTGCATGTAAATCAACTTTTTCGCTGGAAAGCTGGCTCGTTGAGGGATCCTCATTTTCTTTTGTATGAGAGTCGGCTGTAGCATAAACTGAGTCTCATATTCGACTCCACACATATACATGAGAACTTGGAGACAAGGGACCACCCCCAAAGATCCAATGATACCCAAATAGACGCAACAAATCAAGGTTGTAAGGGGACCTCTCCAGCGATCCAGTAAAGATTGAGGTAGTACCGAGTTCAAAATTATGTGAGCTGGAGTATGGCTAGACAAAACAGGAACTGAGACAATTGTCAGCACACCAAAGATACATATCCCCACCATTCCGTAAAGGAGAAAGTTGAAAAGGGACTGTCGTTTTGCTTCTAGGCCGTTTGGTGAAGAGTTATTTTTCGATTCCCTATTGTTGTGAAATCGTTTTGCTTGGGTCATCATCCAGACTGTGGTAGAGCCTCGAAATTTAAATGTCCAAATGGAAGCAAGAAACAGGGTGAACAAACTCACGAAGAGAACTTGCAATACCATGTTGAGGACCTGCTTTTGGATGCTTTGGCTTGACTTGGACTGGGAGCTTGAAAAGACTGATTTTAGTCCGATGATTGACGCCAGCCAAGTTAGTGCAACGTTAGAATCAATAAGAGTAGAACAGATCATTCGTGCTTTGGTGTGGTTTTCATAAAATACTCCTTTAGTTGGGGAGTATTGAATTCGAAGAGGGCGAACGCGTTGAATACATCCTTGTATTTTGATCAAAGCTTCCCACATTTTGAATTATGTAGAATGTTAGCAAATGTATGCTGAGAGCTTTCAAGTTACCAACTAGTTCAAGCTTGAACAACAGTGAGCCAGTGATGTCTTTCCGGTTCTGAGGAAGAACATGGCACTATCGTTTTGATGTCAGATCCGGGTCAAATTTAAAATTACAGTAACCATAATTGTTTTTTGAACAACTTGACAATTATAGAAAGTACAGATACGTACATATAACAGGGCAAATGTTTGTGGTGTCAATTATCAGTAAAAACATGGGCAAATTCGGAGAATAACTATTCGGTTTATAGCATTTGGCTCAGACAATATTTTTAAAGTATTTTATTTGCAGACTTGGAATGAATGATTGGTTGAATTCACAGTTTGAACGTATTTCTCGACAATTATGTACCTATATTGGGAAAACGAAAAAAACAAAGCGGAAACAAAGAGTAAACAAAGTGATTAGGTTATTTTTCTGGAGCATCAAATAGTTTTGTTCCAAATAGTGTATGATTGGTATATGTATAAGGGTTTTTATTTTTTATTTATCACATTAAAGGTAAATTTATTCCAAACTCAAAATATTTGACAATATTGACCAAAGTGTACAAGCACAATTAAAGAGGCATCGTATGTTGTACCTTTTAGGGATGATAGGAGATATCATAGTTTTCCATTGTCTTTTTTAATTTTTTAAATATAATACAATGCCAGGTCAATTCACAAAAAACGGTTAGCTTTAGTGGTTTGGTTGTCTATCATTTTTTTGAAACAAGATTTTCGTCTTCCTTTTTTTGCTCACTCTTTAACATTGAACTTACTATTAGATGCATATTATGCTATGGGGAAAGCATTTTCTCTATTGGTCCATAATTAACAATGAAACAGTAGCTTTCACAATTTCCGAAGTTGTATTCAACAACGTCCTCCTCTTTAGCATAAAATAAGGACCAATTTCAACCGTAATAGGCATACAAGCTTGAAAATCTTTCCGGTGAAACTTTGTGAACAGTCGGCAAGTCCAATATCTGTGAAACTTATTTGACTCTTCTGAACTGATCATCGCAAAAGTATGAATTCCCACTGTAAGGCCTGCACAAATCACATCGAATCCAGCAAAGCAGGCTACCAACATGGGATGCAAGTTTGAATGAAACTCGATGCAAACCAAACTTGTGACTACATTAACACAAAATCCAGTCGTCATCACAACTGGAAAGTATGCATAACCAAATTCATTATATTGCTGTACAAACATGTAGCTTTGCATGTACATAATCTTATGCTGAAAAAAATTAGAACGTTTAAAGAAGCCGTGCTCTTTAATTATATACGCAGGCTTCAGCATGAACTGTGTCTCGTAAAGGATGGCGCACATGTACAAAAATACTTGAAGAACAGGGATGACCCCTAAACTTCCAAAGATTCCTAAATATGTACAGCAAATTATGGTCACTACAAGTCTTTTAGCTTCCAAATGGTCAAGTATAGATTGAGGGAGAACAGCATTTAAAATCATGTGCGCTGGAGTGTGACTTGATAAAACTGGCATTAGGCTTACTGTTAACACACCGCAAAGACATACTCCTACCATGCCGTAAAGGAGAAAGTCAAAAAGCGAAAAGTCTTTACTTTTCCGCTCGTCCATCAACATTGTATTTTTCTTTTCATCTTCCCTTCTGTCATAAAATCGTTTTGCTTGATTGGTCAGCCAGACTGTGGTAGAGCCACGGTACTTGAATGTCCAAATGGAAGTAAGAAACAGTGAGAAAATTCCGACATAGAGCACTTGCAATACCATTCTAAGCACCTGTTGTTGAATGCTTTGACTTGGATCGGATTCTGTAATGGCAAATTGAAGTCCGATGAGAGACGCAAGCCATATTAGGGCAACGTTGGAGTCAATGACGAGGGAACATATTTTACGTTTGCTTGATTGGTTTTCGTAAAATCCTCCTTTCTCTCTTGAATATTCTATTCGAAGTGGACGAATATTTTGAATGATCTTTTGAATGCTAATTAGTGCTTCCCACATTTTGAAAATCTGCAATAATTATGATGAGTTTCCAAATTTGAACTGGCTACTGGAAAACTGCTACATAGATCTGATATGCTACGAGTGACGAAATCAGACTGCCT
>JAQIXW010005752.1:0-10075 GCA_034700685.1 Willowsia buskii | reverse complement strand
CTTACTCTTCCTCTCGGGTTTTTCTCCTCTTTTCATTTCTTTGCAACATAAACGTAATCAAAATAAGAGCGGATATTGCTTCTTTTGCTTCCTATTCTTGTATAGTAGCCCAATAACATTATTATATCAATATCATCATGTCATCTTGTATAGAATACATACCTACTTATGGATATGTATCTCGTTATATTAGCCATGCATGCAAAAAAAGTATACAAAAGAGCAAAGAGAGGAAGATTCAGGACTCTTCTCTTTTTTTATTCCTCTATAGCTCTCTCTTCTTCTCTTTTTAGCCCTTATGCATGTCATGTAAATGTAATTTTGCACAATGTAATTGGTAGCAGGAAAATGGCATGTGACATGGCATGGATGGCAGGCAAAGCAGTTTTCTTTCTGTTTTCCTCCGTCTCTCCTTGTGGCTTTGGCTTCAGCTTAATACTTAATACTCCATCAACAAAAGTACAATTCCTCGTTTCATTTTGTAAAGCATAGCAGATATACCATTTTCATCGTTTCTCATAGCCTCCATTCTATTCACAGTCATTTTATAATACGCTATCAGTTAAACAGAGTCAGCACACGTCCGTATGTGCATGTGCCTGTCAGACAAAAATAAATTTCACCTTTCACCCTTTTCTTCTCGTCATATTTTATATTTTTTCTTCAACTCCAACAACCACTCTTATTTAATGTTATACAACGAGCAAAAAGAATGAAGACGACAAAATAAAAGACAAGCGAAAGATCGGCAGGCAAGCCCTCCTGCTTGATTTCTGCTTTCAGCCAAATATTTAAATTGCAAAATACCCCAACATCATTCTGCATACCTTACTCCTTGTTCTTCTCATCTTGAATGGTATTATAAAAAAGTGAAGTACTTCTAGCATGTAATGTAGTGATAACAGTAATTGATAATGGCGTTAATTTTTAGGGGCCGCCATTATTATTACTACCTAAAATACACTGCTGTTGGTGCTGTTGTAGCAGTAAAATTTTAAGATCGTGCCATAAAACAAGAGGAAAAAGAAGACCGAGATGACAGACTACATAACTATAACACGCCAAGCACACACAGCTCTTCGACTCCTGTGAGGAATATTTGCAATGCTAATTGACTAACATTGCCAGAAGCACCCACATCAGCACCAGCTACTTTTATTTTATTTTCAATTTTCTATTGAGTCTCGTTGAACGCTGAAAATACATCATTGAATAGAAAATTCGCCTGCTGGAAATCAAACTACTGGTTTTCACTTAAATGCGTTGACCCTCCCTTTCGAGCAGCCCAACCCTTCCATTTTTCTCTTCATCTTTCCTTTTTTATGGTGCTGAATTCATGTCGCTGTCGCTCACTCTTCTTCTGTCATTTTTCTCATTGTCGCCATCAAGGACTTTTTTTTCTGAAAAGATCTGTCCTTCTACCTATTTTCCTGTTCGCATCTTCGTTCACACATTTACACAGCCGTCTTCATCATCATCATCGTCATATTATCATGAGGACTGCACATGCCGTCTTGACAAAACAGACACACACATGCATACTTACAAAAAGTATGAATGTGCACATAATATATTATGTAGCAAGTAGAGTTTTGTTTCTCTTTTTTTCATTTTCTAAAATGGTCCATACAGACAGACAGAAAGAAAGATGGACGGATGCTACTAATATACCGCTACACAGCTAAAAAGAAATAGAGCCCACATATAAAATGTATTATAGCTTGGCTAAGATGAAAATATTTTTTTAGCAAGGAGAAGCCATTTTTTGAAGTAAGCACCGCAGCTTTGCCAATAAATCTTAATTGCTCGTGGTAGTAGAGTAGTACTTTTTCTTCTTCTACTGTTCACTCTTTCCCTTCGTTTTGGATTATTTTATTTTGTGTGTCTGCCTGCCTGCCATCATCACATAGTATTTCATTTATACTTTTAGTATTTACTACTGGTAAGAGCAATTACATGCAGAAAAAAAAACATATTAAAACTCACATAGGACAGGCTATTATATAAATAAAATAATACATAATGGCAGTAAATATTGTTTGCATGGGTAGCTCAAATTGCATGAGTATATGTAGATGCATGCAAGAGCTTAATTGAATGGCTCATCTTGTGAAGAAAGGGATAAACTTTTTTGAGTGTAAGAAGAAGATCGCAAGCAAAATGAAAGAGACAACGAGAACAAGAGGTGAACATCTATAATTCACTTCTTAAAAAAGTGCTTTTCTTTTGCTTGTCGCCACTACCACCAAAAAGACTGCCTGCTACTGTAAGGCAGCACGAGCACGCCATCCCGTCCTGCTAAAATTACATCTCTGTAGATTAAAATTGTTTTTTTTTTTTTTTTTTTGGTTTTATACTAAACAACCAAACAGTCAGTGAGTTAAAGTTGAAACAAAAATTGGTTTATTTGTTTAATGTGCGCTTTTCATTTATAGTATGTATTCTCCATCTTGTATTCTATAATAAGCTTTTATTCACTTTTGCATGCTAATACTCGTCTTGGGTTTCCTCCTCCTCCAAAAACTATTTCGCAATGGGAGGGAGAAAGAGAAGAAATTGAGAGTGGGTTCACTTCCACAAATCAATTAAACTGACTCGAAAAAGCCAAATTTGAATTGATGGGGAAAGTCGAACAATAAGATGGTTTATTTGGTCTGTAGAATGGCGCATGCATGGTTTGCATCAGAAGATTGCTTTAAACCAATAAATTTTTGTTTATTGGTATTTGGTTTGGAACAAAGTATATGTTTTTCTTCAGTTTAATTATTTTATCCAATGCATCTTTTCATACGACTACTATGCCTCTGTTCATATTTCTCTTACTTTTTTCACATACATGGCTCTCGTTTTTTCTACCTGATCGAGACTTTCCAGGCTTTTCCAGCAGATTGAACATAGAGAAGTTTGTTGTTGTTGTTTCTAATTACCAACTTTTCAAAACGTAAATAATTACTTTGGCGCTCACTCATTCGTGATGTACAAAGTTAATTAGTTTGACGTGATGAGACTTTGTTTCTCGACATATGTTTTGCTTTTTGGTCTGCACATACATGTATGTAAATACGTACAAAAAGTTAAGCGATTCCACATACATAAATCCCGGTGGATTAATGACTGACGAGGAAGCGTCATCACAGTAGCGGGAACATCATTAACATCACCCATGAAAGTGTCATTTTCTATGTTTGAATTGACGTCTTCATATTGGCTAAGCTGACTGGAGAACCAGCAGAAAAATATCTCCCTTTCGTTTTTACCTTACGAAAAGGACAGAAACTATGTAGAACAGGAGGAGCAGAAAAATACGCCTGAGTTGAATGATGATGATGATGATGATGACAGTACGGTGTTGGTATTCACATAGAAATTTCTCATTCAATTCAATACTAATGGCAGAAAGGATGGCACACACGTGCGATAAGGTTTTTTCCTACTTTTCAAAAGAAGAACAATAAAACGTTTTCACATTTTACCCTATCTATCCCACACATACAAAAGACAGCGCTTTTCGTAATGATCCTCATGTAATGTTATAGGTCATTATGCAATGTAAGAACCCATTCCATTCTGTACGATATCCTTTTTTGCCACTTGCCATATGCGTGCCAATGATATGCGTCTTTATGTTCATTCTTTCTTCTTCCATTTCATCTCAATTTTAAAGTTATCCAGGCAGAAGAAAAGGCAAAAGAGAATAAAAGACATTCCATTCCCTGCTGATGAGATGGTTATTATTACTACAGAGCTTCAAAAAGAACGGGATAAGGAGATATTACATATTATATAGAAAAAAAAGAATATCCGGAAAGTTGGCACAAGAAAATGCTTTCCTTTGCAAAATTATCACTGCTAATATCATTCATGTGGTATTAAAAAGAGTGAGCTCTCAAGTATGTATAAATGACGACGGTAATGATGACGCAATCGTTGTGGCAAAAAAGTTGTGAGAGCAAAAAATGAGTGAAAATATGCAAACTGAGAAAAAAAGAGAGATGAACCTGCTGATGTTCCTCTCTTTTCCTAGTGCTGATACTGCTACTACTGCCTGCCACATTTTTTGGTTGATGTGGTGGTGGTGACAGTTGTTCAGTTTTACTCACTTTGATTTCCAAGTTTGAAACTTTTGTAAATTCGAAAACTAAACTGGAATTTGCTATAAAAACAATGACTTGAGCAACAACAGATACATGAAACGAGGATAGTATAAGAGAATGCCTGTTGTGGTTTTGATTAATGAACACATTAATTAAAAAGCTGATTCTGTAACAAAATGTCTGAAAAGTCTTTGCATCAGCAAATTTCTTCTTCTTAGTCTCCAGCAGGATTTCAATAAACAGACTATTTTATACTAGATTCCACTGCTATAAGCTATATACTCATCAATATACCAAGTTCCACTGAATAGCTTGCGCAATACAAAAACCTGCCATGTGAAATTCTTTCAAACCATTGAAAATCAATTTGAAGGGCAGGATATATATACCAAAGATTTTATATCTTATACATTTATTACCACAAATATTTGATTTTCCATGCCATATCATTTTTGTATTGGTTATTCAATTTCATTCGGTGTGTGTACCATATACAGTTTCACATTAAAACAGCGATGGAGACAATCTCATAGTTCAGCAGATACTTTTCTGATGCACTGAATCGAACAAATTTGATTTGACTTTTTGATGACAGACTCAAAAATCCAGAAAAAACGAGAAAAGGGAGTATACCTAAAAAGGTAAAAGAGAAGCGGAAAGAAGTGCTTACCTTAGCCATAGTGGAATCCCTGAGTCAGTTAAAGGTGGCACAAGAAATGAAATATGGTCTTCTCAACCGCAAACAGCACAGCAGATGATAATTTAATTTGACGGGATCACGACAACGGAACGACGCACACGCTTGAAGATTCCTTAAGAAAAACTGCAAAAAAGAGGAGAACACAAGAAACAAACTTCGTTAAATTTCATGATACATAAATATTCAACTTCTCTCTGTCTCAAAACCATTTCTAACCACTAAAATGTATACACCATAGTCATAACTCAAATAATGTCTCAAGAGCATAGCTCACTAGAGAAAATATATGCATTGCTCATGTAAACGTAATAAATTGAATTTTCCGTCAGTGTATTTCATTGCATTTGTTTTACAAAGAAGGCGAAAATGATAACAACAATAATAACAAACAAGAAAACTGTTGAATGTTTGCTATGTTCTAGACATTAATATGTAATGACTCGCGTTTTCGCGGTATTCTTTCCTTTGCCTTGATTACTCCAAATAAACAGCTCATTCATTTTATGTCATTTTATATATGACTCGCTAGTCGCTGCTTTGATTCTTGATAATATGTTGAAAGCTAAGACCACTCGAGAAACAAAAAAGGATACTGAATGATTCATCATATTTTCTGTTACAATGACAAGATTTTTCAGTAGTTTTCATCAAGTCACGAGTAATAACATTATCTATTATAGCTTTTTTTGCGAGTTGCGTGTTTTGTGTCATTCTCGTGTGTCTCACTAGCATATTACCCTCACTGCCGCCACCACTATCACGACAACAATTTTACTGGACCAACTTGATTATCATGATGTAATAATGAAGATAATTGGAGTAAACGAAGCAAAGTTCCTTGACTGTGTGTGAAGAAACTGTCGCTTTCTGTCTTAGTGACTAACTTAACGATAAGGAAGTTCACTGTTGGTTTGTCCTTTTTGTGGCTTTTCTCCACTTTTGACTTTAAACTTTAAAAAAACTTGCCAAGCGGAATGCTTCAACTTCCTACTTCATGAACCTCATTTTGCCGACAATAACAATGCATTTTTAGACTCAAAGGTTAACAAACATAGCTCTTGAAATATTGTGTAACTTACTTTTTCAGAAGATGAGACGACTTATCCAAAACACAGAGAGAATGATTGGCTGATTTTGATGATAATAGCAGGCACTAGCTTCTTCTCCGTTTGATGATTTGATAATTATTATTAATTATTAAAATCCACACGCACCACAAAGTAAGACGATGATGATGAAGTTACAATAGAACTAGTAGTAGTAGCTTTAACCTTATATATTGTTTATGAACACTGCAAATAAAAAAAGAAAAGAGTCATTAATTTTTGTTTCCAAACTAGACAATATATTTTTGGGAACTTTAATTTTATAAGTATTTTAATTTAGTTTATGAAATTTAATGACTGCAATGGCTACCATTTTATGCATATTATGTGTTCATGCATATATAAACCATTATATGGCCTACAGAAACCAATATAATTTTCCCAATACGACCGCATGAAACGTATTCACTAATATGCAATGTACTGCTATCTCACTCGTGCATTTAAAAAAAATCATACCAGTCAAGCTTTTCCAACCAAATTATTGCAAAAATGAAAAATCTTTACTAATGTAGCATTAAACGATACACTCCATCAACGGTTGCAGCGAATTTTCATTTTGCTTTTTGGCCAGCAGCAGACACCGGCTCACGGAGAGATCATCAATCAATCATCTCATTCCATGTTCATGTAACGTATCCATTATGCTTTATCACATACCATGATTATCTTCTTATCTTTAACACCTGCCGTTATAACTACAGTTTTATGACTTGATTGTGTATTTTAAACACACTTATTGATGTTCTCATTCGCATACTAATTTAATTACCCTGTAAGCTGCTGTGACTTATATGTATATACATATGCATTTAAAAGTTGTAAAATATGAAATTATATTTGATTTTTAAGAGATTATAAAAATCAGAGGTTTGGAAGACACTGAGTCTACTACTGGATATATGAGACGAAAAAAATGCGTTTATTATAATACCTTATAATTATAAATTATAACACGCTCTCACCTCGTGGTGATAATTTATTTATGTACCTTATGAATTCTAATTACTGTCTGTTCTGCTGACTCCCTCTCTATCTTTCTCTCTGAGAAGACTTTACAAAAGTCGTAATCATCATCGCTCATCTCGCCACGATCCATTGTACAATTCTATCTCAAATTTCGTTCAAGAATGTTCCACATGCGCAATACAACTTATATGACTATTTTTACACACACTGCACAACAGAGGGTTCAGTCAGCAGCCTCAGAGCAAGGACAAAAAGTGAAAGGGTCCTATGGAAAGGGCCCATGAAAAAAAATCCAAGGATGAATTTAATATGCTTGTGGAAAACTTTCCATCTCTCTGGGCCCTAGCTTTTTAGTTTTTGGGAAAATTAAGAACAAGAAAATCAGAAAATGACATATCCACACTACTTTGGTCACTATATACCATACGAAAAGATTATCGTTCACCCTTTCATCAACACTCGTAGTTTTTACCATCATCACTCCACTATTACCACCTCTTCATTCCACCATGAAGATAATGAAACAACCCATTCATTTAGCGAGCAGTAGCACCATAATACCAGCAGTAGCATACGCGAAAAGACAAAGTGAGCGAGTTACTTGTTTTTGTGTGGAAAAAGGACTTCGGTATTATAAAAGGGAAAAGACGACGAAACGACAAGTAGTAGTGGTGGTGGATATTGGATATACATAAGGTACATAAAGAAAGAGAAGAAGAGGAAAATTAAGTAGGTCAGTTGGATTACTTATAATATCATGCCTACTGCTTTTATTCATGCTCACATCATATCATCATGATCATCCTGATGCTCTTTTTGTATAATAATACCTTATTATGTTATAGGACGATGATAATAATATTTAGAAGAAGAGCAGCAACATATGATGACAGTAATATATGAAACATGTCGTTTTTTCTTGTATAATATGTAATGCAATATACCGTTAATATCATCATCATCATCACTGCTACCACACTGCTTTTGCTCTACTATAATCCACTCAACTCTTACAGTCTCACACTAGCTCTTTTTCTCATGTGTTCACAAACACATACCTATAAGCTTTTTCAGGATGATATGCATGCCAAAAGATGAAACTCAAGTTGAGCCAGGCTTCGTCTTTCAGTGTCTGTGGAATGAATAAAAGGGGAAGCCAAAGCCAGCGACCGACCATAAGACTAAGAACCAACCCACCTAGTTCCACAAAAATCTTTTTATAATATTGAATGTCTGCATGTTTTGATAAAAACTCATGTATGATTATAACAGCATCTGCATTTCATATATTATATAATCCTTTTGCTATTGTTTGAGCTGTGGTCAAGTAAAGTTGCAAAAAATGCATAGAATGTTCCTGTACATTCATTTCCCTAATAAAAATAGGGTAAATTTCTCTACCTTTTTATGTGATAATACAAGAGGAAAAAAAAGTAAATAGAACATCGAACACATGACAAAGAAAGAGCAGTCAGGACACGGATTATTATGTCAGATGTGTGTCCTACAGAATAACTTCACTTTGGTGTCAAATGCTAGTTAATACTGGAACAGGGAAGGTAAATATATCCACCCAAGTATATATAACATTCTTATAAACCAGAATGCTTCCACTAATCAGCCTTTCTCTCTCTAGCATTTGCCTTATGAATGTTGCCTTGAAGAAGGAGAAAGGACGAAAGAGAGAAGAAGCCTTTATAATGTCGCGTCACAGTTTCAGAAGGAAGCCAGACAAAGCTGGCTATTTTGTGTTACACAATGATATTCCAGTGTATATTATTTGTGTCAGTAAATATGAATGAAATAATGCAAAAAAAAAGTTTATGTAGATATTTTTTACCTTTAGAATATGATATTCATCATGCCTACAAAACCCATAAATCACCAAAAGGGTTTAGCGAAAAAAACACGAATCTATTCACCAACCACTGTGCACCACCACTATACTCAGAGAAGAGCCACCAACACCGATCCCGTCTACTGACTGAAAGGCCGGATCAGAGAAGAGACAGAAAGCGAAAAAAAAAATCAACTGTGATAACAAAAAATCACAAGTGTCGGTGTGTGGCGTGCCGTGGTGATGATGAGCATGATGAAACCTTAAAAAATCTTGACAATGGCAAAGGCAAAAAGTAAACACATGTACTGCTAGAAAGCTAAATGGTACAGTTCAATACACAGTACTGGTGAGTACTGACTTCCAAGGCCAGTAGTCCAGTTTTACGCAAAAGAGACGTTTCAAGTGGTCTTATTTAGCTTTCCACTGTATGACGAAATGCATGCGTTAATTGAGTGAAATTCAATCAGAGAAAGAGATAACCGCATAATACGTAATTTGATGGATGATACGTCTAGCAGAACTATGTATAGTTTAACTGCTTAATAAAATGTTGCACGGTAAATTTCCAGTGGAAATCCATTAATTTGCAATTGAGTAATAAAGTAATGCAATGCAAATAAAAGCGTTAGCTCGACAAAACTTTAGATTTGTTGAACAAGTGCAATAAACATGAAATGAAAGTGAGATTGAACGAGATTCATTGATTAAAATTGAAATGCGGCTGGAACGTCCACACAAACAAACATGGTGTCAAATCTGCAAAACACAGATTATTTGTGTCATGCACAGCCATGCCAAGGCTATGTTATCAACGGCACAATGGCCGGCACTGATGATGGGGTTAGCAGAACATGGAGAACACTCATGGCAAAAAAGTACCGGTGTGCTTTTCTTATTGGTTATAACCAATAGAATATGAAGATAATGTGATGACGCTGATAGAATGAATGATTACAATGCAATTGTAAACTAAAAGCTTGTTAAGTTCCCCAGACTGAATCGAAAATCAAATTCATTGCTCGTTTTCTTTGAATGACTTGTGATCTGTCATTCTATCTTGTTTAAATCAAGTCAATTGCATTGTTTAAAAAATAAGATATGAAGCATATGAACCCATCCCGGTTTAGCCTTCTGCTATGAATACAAAATGTTCAAAAATGGGTGGGGGCAGAATCGGCTCAGGTAATAACTTATCATCTCTTTTTACCTATCATCTCATTATCATTGTCTTTATCTAAAAGCACTGTGATTGTGATAATGATGGCTATGCGACAATTGACAATATTTAAGGAACGATTTATGAATGAGATGTATTTGAACCCACGTTCTTTTGCAAACTAACTTGGCTGCTAGTTGTCACTAACTA
>JAQIXW010005751.1:0-10076 GCA_034700685.1 Willowsia buskii | reverse complement strand
CTTCCCATTCTCCTTCTCTCAGCAGAGATAAATGACACTAATAGCAGTAAAATAATTGTAAAGAATACGAAGGTAAAAGAGGAAAGGGGTATAATAATGGGAGCATTTAGTAGTTGCCTAAGAAGTTACCAAGAAGCAAATACTTTTCTGGCAACTCAGTCGCCATCCTGAAGCCCAGCTAGAAACAAGGAAAGGGGAAACGAAACGTGTCTCACTGCAACAGTAAAAAACTTGAACATAGTTGATCTTCATAAGACCGTATAGAAAAGAGTCAGGAGTCAGTATATCCTTTTATTGGTAAGTAAAAAACCGGCTTGTTGTCCCCTTTGACAGCTGTGCAAAAGTGTTTCAATAGAGACATTTTGCAGCAAAGATTCTTATTTGTAGTTCCGTACTCGTGTAACATTGCCTTTCACACAATCTACTTATCCACCTGTACCGCATAGTTATCACTTTTCAATATAAAAAATGCTGACCACATAGACATTTTCTTTGCACACATTCCACACGTTCACACAAAGTTTCGCATCTTCCCTACACCAAAATCTCGCATCCATGAATACTGAATTCCATTGACAATTTAAAAAGAATTTAACGCAAATCGGAAGTAAATTAATGATTTTTTCGTGCAAAACTTCTCAGGTTTGGTACAGTTAAGTTGTGAAGCCAAAATGAGTGGTGATTCAAAAAACTCGGTTGTGATCCTCTCTGCCGTGAGGACTCCAATAGGTAATTTTTTCAGAAGATTTGGCATTCCTTCTAATATACGTATTATTGTGATCGCCACGCAGGCCTAAGAATATACATCGCTATCGTTATATCTGGTTTGGTGCAATTTTTCGGTAGGTGCGTTCTGCGGAAAACTGTCTTCCATGAAAGCCCATGACTTGGGTACGATATGCATCAAAGAGGCCATTAATAGAGCTGGAGTGTCGGCTGATAAGGTTTCTGAGGTGATTTATGGACAGGTAAGTCGATGCTGCTGGCTCACAATTGATTCCTATTTATTTTATGCATTATGCTAATTTTTCAGAAACTAATGATGAGTTTTTCCTGTACAGGTATTAACTGCTGGTCAAGGCCAAAATCCAGCGCGTCAAGCAGCCGTCAATGCTGGAATTCCACACTCCGTCCCTTCCACTTCTGTGAACATGCTCTGTGGCTCTGGGTTACGGTAAATGCTGAAGATAAAAATGAACAGAAATAATGGTTATACTAGTTTAATAGTTTAGTGCATAAAACTGACCAATATTTGGTTGTACAGAGCAATTATGCTGGGAGCACAAGCTATTAAACTGGGAGATTCTGAAGTGGTCGTGGCTGGAGGACAGGAGTCAATGAGCCAGGCTCATCATTCCGCTAATTTGAGAACTGGGATAAAAATGGGCGATGCACAATTTGTGGACACCATGATTATCGATGGATTAACTGATGCCTTTCACAAGTACCACATGGGCATTACAGGTTTGTGAATTCGTGATTAGTTGGCAAGTACATTTATATCTACTCTTTAAAAACTAATTACTGGAAATTCTCGTACAGCCGAAAATGTTGCCAAACAATATAATATAACTCGAGCTGAGCAAGATCAGTTTGCTTGTCAATCTCAAATGAAAGCAAAAGATGCTATGGAGAAGGGAAGGTTTGGGGATGAAACGGTGACAGTGCAAGTTCCACAGAGGAAAGGTACTATAGAAGTGGCTAAAGATGAGTACCCTAAGCCAGAAACATCACTAGAAGGCCTTCAGGGACTCCGTCCAGCATTTATCAAGGACAGCTCAGGATCTGTGACAGCTGGAAATGCATCTGGAATCAATGATGGTGCAGCAGCAGTCGTGCTTACTTCAGAAACTGTGGCGGAATCGTTGGGTGCAAAACCAATTGCACGGATAATATCATACGCACAAGCTGGAGTTGATCCTGCAGTTATGGGGATGGGTCCAGTTCCAGCCGTTCAAGCAGCTGTAATGTGTAGCATTTAATGATTCAATAATTTTATGAATTTAATTTTTATTGCAACTTTAATTATTTTATGCATTAGCTGAAAAAAGCCCAATGGACTATAAACGATGTGGACAAGTTTGAACTTAATGAGGCATTCGCAGCACAATCATTGGCTGTTGTGAAGGCCCTTGGTGCAGATCCAGCAAAGGTTAATGTGAACGGTGGGGCTATTGCTTTGGGGCACCCAATCGGCGCTTCTGGAGCTAGAGTGGTTGTGACACTGCTCAACGTGTTGAAACAAACTGGAGGAAAAAAGGGGGTAGCTGCTCTGTGTGTTGGAGGCGGAATGGGAATAGCTCTGTGCGTAGAGCTGATAGAATAACGAGTTTTCTTCCAAAATGCGTTAGTGATAGCGTTACGGAAATCTATGCTTATGACAATGGATACTATATATGCCGTGAAAGGGATTATTATTCTGGTGCTTCGAATCTTGACAATAATTATTTAGATCTAGGAATGAAACAATGTGAACTATCAACATGAAACGATATTATTTTTGCATTGACAATTTTAAAAAAGTTTGAAGAAATTTATATGCCAAAACGTAATAAAATATTTAGACAATAACGTAGAATATAAGCTGTTTGTAATCACTTCGAAACTGGACAAATTGAATAAATATATATACTTGGGGTTAATTTTTTATTAGTTTACAATTTGATGTAAAGCTCAACAAATTACTCTAGTAATGCTACGAATTAGCTGGAAATTTTGTTCACAATTAATTGAGGGATCGCATTGATTATTGACCTTGTTTTGCTCGTATTATTAACTATAACGCATACCAACGTTTCACAATTTATACATAATACACAGGGAATTTCACTTAGGATTTAGTTAGGACTTGTTTTTACATCAGTTCACTTTGAATTTTGCTTTGGCAGCTCAATATACATTAGGTAGATAATTTAGCAACCAGGAAATGCTCTAGGAATTGTTGATGAGGCCTCAATGATTTTATTTCGTTCCAAGAATGAAGCAATGTTTTCTGCAACGCGATCGGGAGCGTCTTCATGCACAATGTGACCTACACTGCTGAGAACCTGCATTTGGAACTTTCCTTGCATCTGAGCGACCATAAGTTCCTTGTCCAATCTATCCACACCAGCCAGCAAAAGAAGCTTTGGAGCCTTTACTGAAAGAAATCTATTAAAAAATCAAATGAATATTAATTCAAAGCTATCACGCATACATAAAAATTCATGCATTATTTAAATACGCTTTGATCATTTAACTCACTTTGTAGACAACCCTTCAAACCAGCCTCGCCAAAACGGTTCAGTCTTCTTGAGATCGATTCTCCAAACGTACCGTCCCTGTTAAATAATTTTTAAAGTTTATTAGTTCAATTATTTGTAGCCGATGATTGATGATTGCTTTTACTAAAAAAATATTATTTACCGAAGCTGGAGACGGCATGTTGTCGTTGGTAAATGTAACATCAGATATCCTAGATGGTTTCACAGCTTGTTCATCAGCACAACTTGCTGACATTTCATTGGGACTTGTCGGCTCTTCGCGGAGAACCTCATTGTCGTCAACCATTGTAGAGTCTGGTATATCTCCGTTCAGTAACTTCAGCTGTCCAGGCATGGATACTCGTGCAGAATCTGTGTTTCGAGTTTGACCGCTTCGAATACTGCAAAATTTAGAATTACATACATTAATTTCGTAGATATCGTTTGTCACGGAAATGGACTACCAATTATCAAAAGCGTCATAGAGTATTCGAATAAACATACCACCACTCAATAGCTGTCTCAAGGGTCTTAAAGTCTTTCGGTCGATTGCGAAGAACATGTTGCATCCCACTCAGAGATTCAAGGGCTGAGCCTTCGACCACGTCAATTACAATTAGACCTGCCAACTTTGTGTCTGATTCATCTTGCAGTCTAGTCGATAAATGAATTGCAAACGCGCCACCCATAGAATGTCCAATCAGAATCAAGGGTCTTGATCCAAGATTCAGATTTCGCACCAACTGGAATAAATCCCTGTAATAATCAAACATTTTTAATCAATTGTTCGCTGACATGACAATCAGAATTTAGGGCTGAAGTGAAGTAAAAGTTATACTCACTCTGTAACTTTATCAGAGGAAAGATCTTTTTCATCTTCACAGCAAGATCTTCCATGACCCCTAATATCCACAGCTCCGAATTCGGCAGGAACCATGGGTGACAATTGTTTGATGAGTGGGGCCCATGTCAATCCAGAATATCCACCACCGTGCAGAAACAAAAGATAGGGCACTGTCGTATGCTCACTTCCAGCTAATTCCGTTTCGTAAAGGTATAAACTATCCTTGTCGCCAACGGGAATAAAGCGTGCCTTCACGAAGTAGTCATTGGCAGGAACAGGTGAATAGTCTCTAAATATTTAAAGACAAAACCAAATATTGCAATTAGATTACCCATCACACAAATGACAGACGAAACAAAATAGTATAACAAATAATTATAGTCACACTTACTTTTTCAGACTAAAGGCGTCTACATCCCGGCGCTTCATTGGTGGTGCACTTCCTCGAAGCACTGCCTTTCTTAAGTGAGCCATTGTGTTGGTAATTTGCAGGTAATTTTGATGCGTTTGTGTATCTCTCTAATTTCCTTGGATTAATTAATTCTTCAAATCAACACATGTCTTCAATAAAGTCGAATGTAAACATCTCAATTTTGATTTCAGCTGTTCAAATGGTCGATAATAAAAAGTCGAAATTTTGTCGCTTCTAAAAAGTTACAAAAAGATACCAATCGGCAATTCTAGTAGTCTAGTCACTCTTGTGCCAGTCAATAGTTTACAGTAGTTATGCCACTGTCAACTACCCCAACTATCTACCCAGTTTTCAGTCTAGTCAGTTCTAAAAACACCTCTATCAAATTACTCCTTTCTTTAACCTTGACAAAATTACAATCAGCACTAGCCCGTCTATTTTACACTGCCAACTGAAAAGTTAACGTTAGACAGTAAACTAGAATCCGAGCACCATTAGAACACACTACTATATTGCTAATGCGGAATAAACCTTATACTTTAAAGCTCAACACAATCATAATTTTGGTTTATTTTGCTTTCTGACATCCTTTGAGCCTCTGTTTAAAGATCCACACACCCGCCAAACAATTTTGCTGGATTGGGACGACGCAAATGATATTCTCAAGATAGCTCAATGTTTCTTAAGACAACCCTTTTCACACCGCCACTGCTCTCTCTCTCTCACAACAACCATAACAACAACAGCAGCAGTACAGTACAGTAAAACACACAACACGACTTGCCTTTCTTTCTGTGACTTACTCCACTACTACGTCGTTCATATACTGTATTTATACCGGAACATGAACGCAGCGAAGAGGCAGGAGGTGTCGTGACAAGAGACCTACAATTTTTGGGGAAGATGAAGATGGGAGTCTATACCTGATTGTGTATGATAAACTATATGCATGAATTCATGAAAACTTTTTTTGCATAATATCATACTTAGTAACAGTAACTATCTCATGGCTTGTGTTGTGATCGATAGGTGAAGGTGACTGAATATCTATTAAGCTTAAATTGAATTTTTGTATAATATTTTGCATTTTAGTAACTTGTTTGATTACTTGTTACTAGATTACTTACACGATTCGGTTTATGATGGTCGTTAAAAAATGGATGTCATGTTGTAAACGACTTTGATGACATTCGTGCAATCGTTAGTTTCCATTAATGTATAAATGAACGTAATATTACGTATTCTCTACTTACAGTTGGCAAAATCTTGAGTCAGTAAAGTTTATGTGTTTTGTTTCAAACTTGAAATTGATAGTTCTAGTGCATTAGTCATTATTAGTCTTACTCGCTTTCTCTGACATTGCTATTCCATGCTCCGCTACTTTCTTTTTTCTTTCTGAGCTTTGTCCCTGCCCATGATGAGCACATTTCAACGAAAACATTAACCCGCAGCATTGTTTTATGCTTACCATTAAGTATCGGCCATCATTTTTACTGTTTCGTTATTGCTCTCGCTAAATTTCGGAAGGTTCAAAAGCTCAAAACCAAGACGCAATTGTAAATTGTCAATTGTCTACCTGTAAACATAAAACTTATAATGGGAAGTTTGGTGTGCTAATAATAGTAAATGACATTGTCACTTTAAGAGTTAGAGCGTCCGAGCAATACCCCACCTAGCATGCAATGAGAATTACGAACCACAATATAGTAAGCCTATTATGACACTTGTGATCACCAATCTTATCTTACAATTGCAATTAATAAAACAAGAAAACAATCAACGCAATTAGGCAGACTTGGAATTGGAATAACTGTGTATCAATTTGATTTCATCAATGCATGCAAAAAGCAATGACATGAAAGTGCTTATTGCATAATTAACTATTAGTATTTTCTGACATTTTTTACGCTGATTAATTTTCTGTTGAAAGTACCCCAACCACACATATTTTTGTTTTGTCTATGAAAATCCCAAAGCTAGTTGTCAGTACTGTACAAAAAACGAATCAAAAAAATTTATTGTATATACATGTACGACCACTTCACATCGCACATCATACATCGGTCTAGAAGATTCCAGCGCAATTAATTACTACAAGCAATTCAGTAAAGTAAAAAAGTAATATGGATGAGTCATGAGTCATATACATAATATGGAGGCAGCATTTGTGAAAGCTATTTTACATATTATAATAATAATATATTATGTCATTTCAGTCCTTTCCTTGTATGAAGCTGTGCAGAGCTATTTCTGCTTCCCTAAGTACCTGCTTATCTAACTTCACCTTTTGCCTTTTCCTCAAATCACTTTCTTTCGCTTTCATAAGCAATAATAAAATCGCGTGAGATCTGAAGCCTTATTCATAAGCTGTGATTTTGAGAAAAAATATGTTTCTCTAATATTTTGTTAGCTAACATCCAATTAATTTTTTATTGCAGATTAAACCTACAGCTGCCCACTCAAAATGTAATAATATCAACTTCATGTAACACTACTTCCAAATCTAACTCCATGTCATCCATCAAATTAGTCAAGTACTACAGTAAAACTCACAACCCACGCAAAAATCCAGAGGAGTCCTCTGTCTGCTCCCAATTTATTCCATACAAGGCTTCCTTTGTATCATTCCAAAGCTGTAGTCAAGGGAAAATATACGGTAAAAGTAATGCAAATCTCATTCCGCTTTTATTTCCACTTTCTCCAAGACATTCAGCATTCCACACTTCTATTGATCACATTATTTTGTAATCTTTAATCTTATGAAATATATTACATACAATTATGATCCAAGTGTGCATTGACCTATTGAAAATTCACTTGTATACCTGGTCATTCTAGCATGTTAGCTCTAACTCATGATTAAAATTAAAATATCAATTGAAATTCATTTGAGCTTATTTAGAAATTAGTAAATACTTTCATGAAGAATGTGTCAATATGCTTCCAACTTCTGGTAGGTACAAAACAGCAACTAAGAATAACATGAACAATATCAATAAAGTAAATAGAGTGCTTGCTTTTCTCCCGAATGTTACAAGACCAAACTAAAAGCTAAAACCATTCAGGCAAAACTTTGCATTTCAGATGTCCAATTATTATTATTTACGTTTTAGATAACTTATTGAACGTTGCTCTTTAACAGACTGTTAGTATTACATATGAAAAATGCAACATTATTGAGAAGCGATCAACATGAACACGGTGAACACACGTGAAAACGGATGCTTTCTCTTCCACAAGGATACGCTATGGAAACGTGATATGGAGAAAATTTCAACCAGACTTTGTTCTGGAACAGCTTGTGTGTGTGAGAGAGAGAAAAGCATTATTTTTGCTCTCTACTTTCTCTCTGTTTTATGATTATGATATACTACACAATACGTAAGTTTGGTTTCCTTGAAATCTTCTTTTACGTGTGCTTCTCTTTAAGTGGATGTATACGAAGTTGAAGAAGCATACACGGACAGCTTTCCATGAACAAGAAACTTTCAAGGATTATCGGAGACAAGTGTATTTGTGTGTATAAATATCCTTCAAACAAGCTAATAAATGGATTCTTCGAAGCAGCATTTCTCCACTGCTTTGAGAAAATGCGTCGTACATTCGGGAAGATTTCAGCTTAAGTTTTCATTTATGAATATGATAACAATACATTTTTTTGTATATTTACAAAGGATAACATTTGCATTTGTTGGATAGTTATGCCAACAGTTTGCTCAAAAGACGGAAAACCTTCAGTGGGAGGAAAACAATGGATTCACATTAACATGTACAGGATAACAGGATGTTTCTACTGTGATTTTTATTGATGTTCGAATTTTGTCATAATCAAAATAAATAGGACAACTTCTTGGAAGTGGCCATGACCCATTAATGGTGGGATTTGATATGGGATCATTCCAACATGGAACATGGAAATTTTGCACTTTATGATGAGGACAACCTGATATAACTATAGTCAGTGCTAAGAGGAGAACTTTGTGAAATATATAAAATCTTTTGAAGAAACATCTCTATGTCATATTATGTGAACATTTCGTACATTATGTGAAATGGTAATAAATCCTTTTGAAAATTTGAAAGTTTAAAGCATAGCTTTTGGAAGGCAGCAGTAAAACTAGACTGTTTTTTATGCACGACACATTGAAATTCAATATCAGGAATAATGTCCTCGTGTTCATTAAAAAAGAGGTAAATGCAGTGTGAGGACGGAAAACTGTTGAATATGCATTGATTCCTTGGTAATAACCAGCAAAATGTGTTTAGGTATGTCATTTTTGCTGTCATTACCATAACAATTTTCCAAATCAAATATGCAAATTGATACTGCGTTTGGCTCTGTAATGAGTGTAAAGTATGTTGTCGACAAATTCTCATCCATCCAAGTATGTATTTATGTCTCCAAAAAGTCCAAACCAAATGCGTGTTTTATACTTACATACATATAAGAGTTGACAGTATTCCATACCCATATTTTGTAGATTTTGAACTTCGGACGTCATTGAAAGCAAATCGTTAGTAATATTGGACTGAGATATATTTTAGCAGTAAAATTTTGCAAATTCTTTTGTTTTATTCATGCGTGAACTCATCAACTTTTCGTTTGCATTCGTATTCGTCGCTTCAAAAATATATCGTCATTAAACATCATTGTGAATTCATAAAGTTATTATAATATGAAAAAAACGTAAATCTGCATATTACAAACACTTAATAATTATGGTGATATGGTAGTATTTTTGTGACTCCTACAACACAATCATGAGCGAATTTGAGCAGCAACTAGAGCTAATGGTTGCTATTCAAAAGCAAGCCTCAAGTACATAATGAGCATTTGGAAACAATTCTATGAGATAGTGAACTTGGAATGGATCTCGCTTTTCACATTGATGACATGTCGCTAGTGGAAATAATTTCACCATGTATGAATGGCATGAAATTTGCAAGACGTGCGAGGTTGTCTTCGAAACGATAGTTATGCAATGTGACAAAAAAGATAAGCTGTCATGATGTCATGCCAAACAGAAACGGTCGGTTTTTTCATACTATAAATTGGATCCCATTTGTTTGCAATGATTTAGGTCAGATGAGAAGATGAAGTCTTGCCTCACCTTCATGCATTGCCTTCTCACCTGTTTTACCTCTGTTTTCGGCTTTACCCAAAAGTTCAGTTCCATACCTTGTGTTCTTCCATTCATTTTCATCATAAACTTTCCGTCTTTGTCCAAGAGCAGCTAATGAAGCACTACAATTATAAAGCTCAAAGATGCCAGACAATACCAAAAAAGCAAGGTAATCTACCATCTCACACAATACATAGGTAACACACTACATCGATACGGAAGGCCATGATGACCGCGTGATGCAATATAAGAGCAGCAGGAGAGGCTGAATAGAGAAGGAAATACGAGCTGTGATCTAAAAGTTGAACAGATGAAAGAACCGACAGAGCATGATTGTCGCTCGGCGAGCAAACATGAAGACAAAGAGCTTCTCCGTCCCACACAGGCTTAGGGAAGCCAAAAAACGGCAATCAGCTAAGTTTATTTATTTATTTTTTGATTTTTAAAAGTTTCGA
>JAQIXW010005750.1:0-10077 GCA_034700685.1 Willowsia buskii | reverse complement strand
AAATAGTTTGATAGGTTATTATTATTACATGCTTAAACTCATCTAACCAAGCACTCAGTTATACAGTCTATCAGAGTTAAAGCCAAACATTCTGGACAAAGACTGAAGACCCTCTGAACTCTGAACTGAATTGAATGTTATGATGCAAAATCTTTTTTATTCATATACAAATTCCATGATTTATTTGCAGACATCATTCACAGCGTTTTCTTCCAAACTATGGACAACCACTAAAGAGCACTTTTACTTGAAGTCCGTCGACATTCTTGTTCCCGATAACTGGAATGTATCTTCTGCCTTAATCGCTACATCGTAATTTGGAATTAGTTTTAAAATAACTATCATATATTAGTGTTGCCCATATATCAAGTTTCAGAAACGAAATTAATTCATGATGTTTAGGCAAAGTTTCAAGAATGCAGATATTCGCTTATCATCAAATGTCACTTATCCTCACGTGGATAATCCAAATATGTGTGGCAGACCAGGAAACTTCATTCAGCTTCCCAGCTCCTTCTTTAACGTGACCCGCAGTGGCCCCTATGGATTACATTGTAATTTTCTAAAACATTACTATTTAACTTTTCACTGTAAATGACTTCACTTTTTTAATTTTCAATTTTCCAGGGAAGACTTTACTGCACACTTGGGCAATGTATAGATTCGGAGTTCATCCTGAGCACGGCTACATTGGGGTATTCTAACATTGTCTTGTAGAAATTTGCAAATATTTTATTTTTATTTTCAGGCGTCCCTAATTCCTACTCTTTTTATTATTTTAGGACTTGAAATTTCCATATGCCACAAGGGATGCAGAGCTGAAGCATTGGACAGTTACCGGTTGCTCGGACGAGCCTATCCAAGGAAAATTCATGAACATGTAGACAACTTTCTATTTTTATGCTATTTGTGGACAGAATTATTCACATACTATATTATGGATTATGGCTATTGATGCTGCGTATTTCTCTGTATTATTAATATATTAATCATAAAATATTTAGAGAGAATCCTGACGACACAACTTGCGAAAGTGAGGATAACTTTTCGAGCAATTGTCGTTTTCAACCGTCTCTCACTGGACAAAACGCCACCACATCTCTAATGCATTTTCACTGGGTCGAATCTGTAACCGATTTCTGTGATGAGACTAATCACAATATACTAGCCCAGAACCAGCAAAACGCTCGATGCGACTATAAAAGCGTGTGGGAAATCATTCGGGATAGTCCTGATTATGTAGGTGTCACATCACCAAGAAATGAATCAGTTCCCCAGTTGACATTCAGAATTTTAAAACATAGTGGCACTCCACTGTTTTATATTTTAGTGGATCGTGGGCTGGTACAGGTATGAAATTTGCTGAAAATCGCAGTCTGTGAACACATCTTATCATAAATTGTATAATTTAAAGAAAGTATGGGTAAAAGTTTGTCATTTGAATTTGAAATATGTGTATACAGGGGTCTTTCAACATCGCACAGCAAATCCCACGAGTTGTCAGTAGCCTCTTAAGTGAAAACGACCTGAGAAACACAGTTGCTGCCATTGGAGCTTTCCCCGGAAAGGAGAATAGTCCAGTAACTGATCTTGTCCATTGGTCAGAGTTGGGAGCTAACAGAGCTGCTTTCATTGAGTGAGTCTGGCTACTTTGAAATAACATTGAAGTTTTTGGTTCAAAAATCATTTCATTGTATTTGAAAATGTCCGTCAACAGTGCCTTAGGATCCTTGAGAAACGATGGACCATTAGAGAGAGATTTTTCGAGAGCGTTGATTTCCGTAGCTGACAAAATCAAAGCGACCAATCATCCAAATGGAGCGGTTGTACTTGTACTTAAATATGGAGCTGATGTAGAGAGATTTGGTATTTAATTAGCATTCGTAAATTATTAAAATTCATGTGCAAACTCCAGTCAAAATTGGAGGTTAAAAACTATTTTTAACTAGCGTGATTAATGCATACCAAACATCTAAAATAGGTGGTTATCTTCCCGAGTCTGAAGTGTTCAACGCTTTCAATGAAGAAAATATAATTCTCAATGCAATTGAACTTAACTTTCCCAATCATACTGGCTATGCACATTTAGCAAACGTTGCACGAGAAACTGGTGGAAGCTATGTTACACTTAATATTAGCGGACAGGCTGACACGAATATTAAAAACGTTCTCAATTATGTTAAACGAACGTTAAAGTCAGAGTATAGTGATCTCAGAAAAATATGGACAATTGTGAGTATTTTTCTTTTTCATTAAAATACACAAGATGTGTATTCCATAATTGATAATTGACTAATTTATCGTTATATACCGTATTCCACAGTTACGAAAAGAGACGCTGACCACTTCTACAACGATACCCATATCCACTGATACCACCGGGCCTTTGCAAATATTTGTCTCTTCCTTGAATCCTAACTTGTCCTCTGCTAATTTCTCCATAACAGGCAGTGGCTATAAAAGTGGAATACAGAATGTAAATTTTCGACTGAGCAAATCTCTAGACTGGTTGGAAGATGGAAGCAAATTTACCTACAAATTGGAAGTTCCTCAAGCCCAGCAGGTAAGAACTTCTACAACCGAATGATAATTGGTAGTTAGTCGGTTACATATATTCCAGCTAAGGCTGCTCACATTTCCATTTTTCTGTTGCAGGAAGGAATTTCACTCCTAAGTTTGCGCATGCTCTGCATCCAATCTGCAGACTGTTTAAGTGGTGTGCTTGCAAGGGCGCAATTTACAGGGACATCACAAGTCAAGATTGACCTTTCAACATCACTGGAAAGTGAGGTCGCTGATTTGTCTAGTGGTCAACCAGTTGTAATTTTTGCCAAGGTACACATATATACTCTACACGCCATACGCACTTTGATTTCCAGCGAGTGAAAACAGTTATATTTTTGGTACACATAAAAACATTTCATTGAAATAATTCAGGTGACTAAAAACGATAAACCTGTTCAACATGCAACAGTCATTGCTACTTTGACTGAGACCTTGTCATTGCGCACTGTGACTTTACGCCTTCTCGATAATGGTGATCTGGCACCCGATGCATTGGAGGGGGACGGTTTCTATTCTGCATATTTTGCACCTGACACTGATGGCCAGTTTAGGCTCGCAGTCACCCTTCAAGGAAATCCATCAAGAAAACGAGTTCAAGCAAACATCCAAAGAAAACTAAATGAGAGCTCATTTACACGACTTTTACCAATCGATCAAGGTGATATTGGCTGTGGCGCTGTCTCATGCGACTCGGAAACCATTGACGAGAATTTTACACAGACATTGGAGCTAAAATCTACATTTAGTGTTATAAACACATCCCTATACAGAGTAAGTAATAACTTACATGTAACATAAAAGAAACATCGCCAGGTTGATGGAATCATATTGTATATGATTGTAAGCTAATAATATGGTGGAATTTCTTCATTTGTAGCCTTCACCGACTAAAATATTGTCATTGATGCCAAACGATTTACCGGCTCGTGGACAAGTTACTTTTTACTGGCAGTCTCCCATCATTCCTGGGCGATTTCAGACAGGTAAAATTTGAATTACCTATGATTAATAAATCGAAATTGGAAATATTATAGAACTAGAACATACATATTATGTTTTTTCAGTGGCTTCTTATGAGCTGAAATCAGCTACGTCATTAGAACAATTGATTCGACACTTTGATGATCAAACAGCAGTTCCAATCCCACCTGATTTCAGACCAAAGCCACCTTCAAGCTTGGAAATCATATCCGTTGATCGACCAACATCCACAACCTACTACGCTATCCGATCTGTGTATAGAGAGAAAACTGTGAGTAATTAGCAGAAAATACATCCATGATACTATTTGGCTAATATTTACCCACCATGATGCAAATTCCGAAATTGAATATTTACAATTTGTCTCGCACTCGCAGAGTTCCATCTCAAACATCGTTTCAGTGCCTATAGTAGAAGAGCCAGTTACACCCACCCCTACCACAGCACCAACAAGTTCCCCTACGACAACTCCTACAGGGCCAACAACTGTAACACCAGACCCCACCGAGAAACCAACATCTCAAGGTCCTGACCCTACGTCTGAGTCAACGGCAGACCCCACTGAGCCAACGGGGGACCCCTCGGAACAAACGCCAGAGCCCACTGAACCTACCACACCAGACAGGGATACGGGTGATGATAGTGCCGCTTCTATTGTCAAAACTTTAAATATTATTCCAACTTTGTTTTTGGTTATAGGGATGCATGTATATTTCGTTTAATCATTAAAATGCTTTCTATGCAAAATTAAGATGAAAGTTTACATACGTCATATATTTTATTTTTGCACTATCGATCCATTTCAAAAGGTTTACTTAGGGCTTCACATTCAAAATTCAAGTCAGCAGAACAATTACTGGTTGTACATATAAAAACGAATTTTTCGGTCTGGCTTTGATTTCCTCAGTTTATATATGACGTAGCAAGATTTCATTTTTGTAGGATTACTAATAAATCTCAGATACCACGGCTGTAATCTTGGGTCAAAATGTAATTATGATAGCATCCACATTCATCATTGTATCCGATAAAACGCAATAAATTTGGAAGCATCAACTCAACATGACACGGTCACGTCGTAGAACAATGAAAAACTTACCCAATCCAATGCTTTGATCGTTTCAGTTCTGATGTACAAAATAAATGTGATCAAAAATGTGTCATCTAAAGTTAAAACTTGGATTTGATTTATTCATTCATGTGCGCTGTTTAGAGTGTTACGTATTTACGCGGACAACGGAGTTGAGGCTTAAAATTATAAATGTATTTAGTGTCATTCTAAGAAAGACCAAAAGCTATACATACAACCTAAGTGCAGCTAGTCAGTTATGCAATTTTTTTAAATCACAGTACATAGTTCATTCACTGTCGGCTTTAAACGATGAAATTACTAAAAATGTCCAATAAAAAGAGGTGGAATTGGATTTTAATTGAATTAATATTTGTATTGAACGTTTGTTACGTGAATTCAAACTATCCAGATGAAACAGGAGGATACTCCATAGTTGTAGCTTTTGAGGAAACCATTCCGGAACCAGTACCGGTTGATGCATCCTTATTGATTGGAAACATAAGGGTAAATATCAATCAGTAGAATGCAAACCACTGATCATTCTTGACTATCTTGCAGAAAAAATATTACTACGTTTTTTTAACTTGCAGACATCGCTAAACACATTTTCTGATAAACTTTGGGAAGTATCTAAACACAAATTTTACTTAAAATCTGTTGATATTTTAATTCCAAGCTCATGGAATGGAGTGAATGCAACTAACTCTATTGGGTAAGCTATTTTCTCTGGATATAAAAGCAAGGATTTAACGAAAAATATTAAGTAATAATTACAATACATCAATGATGCTAAAGCCATAAATATGATGCTGCAACAATCCGGATATCTTTGTCTGACCATGTCTACGCCCAAAATCCATTCGCTTGTGGAATGCCAGGTTCTTATATTGGGCTCCCTTTGTCATTTTTTAACAACTCAGAATCAGGCTCCTTCGGACCCCATTGTAACATAAAAACTATTCATTTTACGATTTGCATTCATATCCTTATGCCTAATTGTGTATGTGTGCATTATTTGCACTTTTCAGGGAAGGTATTGCTAAACGTATGGGCTTCCTACCGTTGGGGAGTTCACGAGGAACATGGCTACGTTGGAATTCAATCGAAATATCCATACAGCCATAAGAACGTGATTACTGATGAATGGGAAGTTACCGGATGCTCTGATAAACCAATTTATGGTCAATACATGTAGGTGTGGTGTATGTTTTTAAGCTTTTTCTTTTTCTACTTACTGACTTCAAAAAGTAAGAAGCAGCTTTATGATTAATAATACAGGAACAATGAATCACTTCCATGTTCAGCATCAGACACACAAAATGAGTCTTCAACATGTCGATTCATTCCAGACCTATCAAATAATGCAACAACTTCACTAATGCATTTCCACTGGATGGACTCTATTGCGGATTTTTGTGATGAGAGCAATCACAATATACTTTCTCCGAATCGGCAAAATTCCTTGTGTAATTATAAGAGTGTTTGGGAAGTGATTAGGGGAACGAGAGACTTTCAGATTGTCAAGAATCCCATAGACTCAACATTACCTCCAGTCGAATATAATGTTGTTCAACATAGTAAAAAGCCAAGCTTTTATATCTTGTTGGACAGGGGGAAAATTCAGGTTTACTTAATACCATTATGCTTCTATGTACCTATATATGCATATTATGCATCTTTGTTAGATTTTGAAACAGTCTTCATCTCATTTTCTTTGGATAGGGATCCCTCGGACTTGCCTTTGAGATTCCAAGAGCTCTAGCAAGTTTCATGAACACATTGAGAGTCGACACAATAGCAGCAGTAGGAACCTTCCCAGGTTCGGAAGAGGATGGGAAGCATATTAATGATGCTATTAACTGGTCAACGGTTGGCGATCGCTTGGATGATTTTGTCGAGTTAGATTGAGTTAAAGAGTAGCGGTGTTTTGAATATTAAATGCTTATAGTATTGTACTAATTTACATTTCTACATATCAATTTTAAAGTGTCATTGGAACTGTACCTTTAAATGGATCATTGCAAAGGAACTTTGCAGAATCCATCCTTGCTGCTTCTCAAAAGATTAAAACAGAGGCTCATCTAAATGGAGTAGTGATGTTGGTTGTAAAGTACGGGAGCGATTTATCGAGTTTCGGTAAACCCAATGACAAATTATCAGCCTAGGCCTAGGGCTTCTATCGTGTCTTTTCATTTTGAATTTAAGTACTAACTCAATACTTTTCACGAGTCTTTGTTCTGGTTTTATGAAATGATTTGCGCTCTAGCTAATTATCCACCAGAGTCAGAAGTGGTGAATGCTCTCAGTGAACAAGGGATAATCCTTAATTCGATAGAGCTCAGAATGGCAAATCATTCAGGTCATGCACATCTCTCTGAGCTTGCACGACAAACGGGTGGTGTCTACACTGTAGTTTCCAGCTATGGGGAAGTCCAAACATCCTTAGCTAACGTGTTTTGGTTTTTAAATAACCGTTTAAATGAGGACCATGAGGAGTCAAACAAACGCTTCAGAACTGTACGTGCAAATGAAAATTCGATTTGTTCGGCGAACTTAATAGAAAAAAACAGTCAAAATCAAACTATTGCAGTTCAATTGTTGAATGAGGTGTTCAAATCATATAAACTAAATGATTTTTAAAATATTTGTTTAGCTTACAAAACTTAGTACTGCGCCAGGGTCTACTACAAGGGTTAAAGTACCACGGGTTTCCAAAACTAAACAGAACTTGGGGAAAGTTGAGTTTTACATGTCTTCAAAGGATGGATCACTCGTATCTGAGAATTTCGTTCTCGCAGGAATCGACACCAACGGCTCATCCACAGTTTTAAATGACGTGACGTTCAGAAAGAGACAAGACTGGTTTGAAAGTGGCAGCAAATGGACTTACTACTTGGGTCTCGCACATGATACAATTGTAATATTTAACCCCCAGTCATCAGCTCTGTATTAATGATTTGATCCTATATGACTGTTAAGTTTTAAAATGAAACTCTATTTAATATGTCCATTTTCGTGAGCTAGGTACCTTATTTGGAGGTAACAATTCGATTGGACTGTTTAGCATGTTATGGCACTATAGTGGTTCGTACAAATATAATGGATGATGCTTCTGAAAATATTACATTATCAGTATTCACAAATTCCGAGAATTCTGCAATTGATTTATCCGAAAACGGGCCAATTATCTTATACGTAAAGGTTGGGTTCTTTCCTGTTCACAGCATTTTATAGATGAAAATTTTGTAATCTCCTATTAAAGCCGTCCAATTTCTGATTCCAGGTATTTAAATCAGCTTCCCCTGTGGTCGGTGCTCAAATATTTGTTTTCATTACCGAAACAACTGAGCAAAGAACTACGTCATTTAGCTTAGCAGATAACGGTGAAGGCAATCCAGACATGGAAGTTTTTGACGGAATTTACTCAGGATACTTTACTCCAAACAGGGACGGGAACTATAAAATTTCAGTTTTGGCACAAGGAGATGACAATGCTCGAACCTTGCTTGAGTCAAATCTTTCCACGTTGGATCGCCAAAACACTTACGGATATGGGAAGTTGTTACCGATTGATCAAGACATGAGATGCAACGGGGCAACTTGTGACAAAGCAACATTAACTGGGGATTTCATGCAATCAATTGAACTGTTCACTAGTTTAAGAGTTTCAAACACTTCAAACTACATTGTAAGCTATTCAAATTTGACATAATCAGTTGAGAATGATGAATTTTAAAGCAATGTTTAAAAAATAATATGCAGCCTGAACCAACAAAAATCTCTGAATTAATTATTACCCTTGATGGAAATCCTGAAATCTTTACTCTAATTTGGATAGCTCCAACAGTTCCGGGCACACTATTTAGTGGTAAGCTCTAAAGGCCCACAGACCATATTATTTAAAATTACACTCAAGCAATTTAATATACAATTTTAAAACTTTTGTTGCGCCTCAGTTTCTTCATACGATATCCGACAGGCAAGCAGTAAGGGAAATTTAATTACCGACTTTGATAACCAGGAGAAGGTCACAGGATTAACAGCGATTACCCCTGGTGCCCCAGGTTCAGTTGAGAGACTTCAAATTGCCAAACCCTTAGCTACATCATTTTATGCAATTCGTTCAGAGTATAGAGGGCGAAAGGTAAATTTTTTATTAATTACAGACATACATGGAATGAGAGGAGAACCAACGAGTAGTATCTCTTAATCATAACCTATATGTAATTCCAACTTTCAGAGCAAAATTTCATACATTAAGGAAATTGAAATAAGAAATGAAGATACCAGTACAACGCCTTCATCAACCACAACTACCACCACAATCAGTACCACTAGCACTTCTCCTTCTACATCATCTTCACCCGGTTCAACTTCCGCTCAACCAGGAACCTCCTCATCAACGACAGTCTCCACTTCAACCACTGATGATACGCATACATCTTTCCCCACCACAACAACCACTATATCTACCACCTCTCCAGCTCCGTCCAATGACAAAAAACCATGGGCTAAAACAGGAGGTGGAATCGCTATCATCACTATTGTAGTCATAATTGTTGTGTCAGCCATCGCTTTTATTATATACTACATTTTTAAAATGAGAGGCTCATCCACAGGGAAAATTAATCCTCCTCCTTTGCAACCACGCTCATCTATTCCATTATAAATACAATTTTAAAGCTCTGAAGAATTAATTTACAGAAGTATAAATTTGAAATTAAACTCGAGCTGATGAGAAAATCAAGAAAATTGTCGGTTCCTAGACCTACTTTTGATGAAATTAAACTTATATACTAAACCCAAGATCAAACGACCAATTTCATTTATGATTACCAAGTCCAAGTGATATAACACCTGTCTCCTTCAAATTCAGTCTTAGCACTACTAATGAAATAAAGTGAATCGAATAGTTTTCTCTTGCATCTTGCATGCAAAGGATTGTTTGTCTTGGCGTAAACTTGCATGAAATTCCATGCAAATAACCTCCAATATCGAGCAATGGAAGTGGTTCCGGCCTACTTCTTACCGCATTATTTTGTTGCTGACGAGCTGGCATAATGCGAGGATGTGAAAATGTGAATGCTCGGATGGAATACATCTCCTTTTCGAATGCAATTATTTAAAGGGTCTTTTAACATTTCTCCACATACAATAATGATCCAACTTTTGTAGGTAGTTTTCTTTTTTTTGTGAAACAGTTTCAAGTATGTCACGTACAAAGTAACTTGATCCATGTAATTTATGCATCTTCCAAAACATTTATATATTTTAAATACCTGGCTTGTTGTCGTTTTGTGCAATGTGCTTTTGTTTGGCTTTATTTCAAGGTGGTTTCTCCCATTCCACCGCTGCGCTATAATCTTTTATCCTTGTTTCTCTTTCACATTGACAATGAATCGTAGGTTGGTAGGTACTTAAGGTTGTGCAAGATTTAGGACACGTAGGTATTTATGATG
>JAQIXW010005749.1:0-10077 GCA_034700685.1 Willowsia buskii | reverse complement strand
CACAGTAACTCTGCCATTGGACGGGAAACAGCATGTGTTGGATCTTCAACTCAACAGGTAAATAATCTTTTAAATATTTCTGAAAAGTGGTTCCATATAGAATAGAGAAGACCATGCAGAAATATGTTCATTTAGAGCAGACTAAAGTCTTTCCTGATTCAGTGATGAACAATGGATATTATGAATACCTGGATATTTATGTATATGAAGAAAATGGAAAATTCGAATAAGAATTTTGACAATACTAATGCGATTTTGGAATAAAATAACAATAGCTCGATTGTTATTGAACTCATAAAAATCTTTTGAAGGAAATTTATTTTATTTATTGATCAAGACAACATTTACATTAGTATGAAGTAAATTGTTTGTAAAATAAATCTAAAAGGGACAAAGAAAGTAAAAACCCAATCGATATTCTTGGTTACATGTAAAGTATGAAACAGGATTTTATTATTCTGTCAATTTCGCACTGTTTCAAGAGAACTACTATTTTTACACTTTTAGGCTTTCTATTTCATAATATTACCCACCATGATCATTTCTACTCTAAGCCTGAGTTACCGCGTAAATCTGAAATAAAAGCAATGTTTGACATTTGTCTTGGTGGAGTAAACACCCATATTTGGGGAGTTTTAAATGCAATATGTACTTATAGCAAAATTATCAAAGATATGGTGGTAAACTACCAGCATAAAAATATATGACATAGGCAATAGTTGATAGTACCGTAGTAGTCGTTGTCGTTAAAATGTTCGTCGCAGACATAAAGGATCTCTGGAGCTGAAAATATTATTATTATTCCTACTTCAGTTTTTCTTTCTTTTCTTCTCTCCACAACTATTCCACAACTAACAGTTCCATTTTTCCATCAACATGTCGTTCTTCATTTCGAACATTTCATTAGTATGAGCATTACACAATCAGAAGCATTGTATGCGCTGAGCACTTCATGGAGCATGTCGTCCTTTCTGATGATTTAACTTTCCCGAATGAGTATTACTTCAGCATATATTGCACACAAACTAGAGAAAAAACACTGAGAGAGCTCTGTAGATTTTTTTGCTCTGTAAAAAGCAAAAAACCCAAAAGACAGAGACAGAAAGGATATTATTAGGTTTTTGGCCTGAGTTTAGTGGAAATGTAGTGTAGTGTGTGCTTTGTTGTGGGAGTAAACAAAACAACAGCCACAGAGAGATCAAACATGAGATTTTGCTTTTGGTACAGACCTTGACTACTTTACTTTGTATTTCATGTGTACTTTTGTAAGATGAAAAGCATAGAGCCTATGTATATTCCTTGACTTTCATGACATGTTATTCTCTGCCTAAATCTGAGACGATGATGGTGGTGTGGTTGTGGTGAAAAAAATACAGATCATGATGGAGATGATGTAATAGACAGAAGAAGAGCAAACAAAAGCTCCACACATTATTACTCCACATCCTAACAACGCATAAGAGGGGCATAATGAAAACAAAAGAAAATTGGTTTTGGCAATTGGGCAATAAACTCTTGGCTCTTTGCTCTTCTTCTTTTTTATCATGCACTACTCCTCCAAAAAAACTACTCCTTTACTCCACCATCACTCAACAAAAACATATTTATTCAGAAGGAGTGTACTAAACTCATTTAGCAAAACATATAATCGTTGTAGAAGCGATGGATACATGACAAGACAAGCTCACAAGTTGAGGATGACAATGATCAAGTGCAAAGTCCTGTAAACATTACATTGCCATTGCAAAGTGAAAATGGAGTGGTAAAAGCGAAAAAGGAGTATAAAGTGGTTGCAGCATAGCAAAAGTGCAGTGTTGTGTGCTGCGGTTGTTGGTTTGGCTTTGCTCTTTTTATTACCAAACACAATGATCCCTATTGTCTTCTTCGATCATCATCTTTATCTTCTCCCCGACGATTCCATTCTTTCTTTTGTAACGTAATACTATTTACACAATAGTTAAGAGACAGAAGATGAGGGCGTAATGATGAAAATGATGATTACAACGATGATGGGACTAAATGATAGGAATCTCTCTGTGATGATGATGAAAAAAGTGTTTTCCACGCCAAAACAAAGGCGATAACGACAGAAACAGTTTTAACTACAATAACAGCACATAACCATTTCCATTTAGTTTATGCGTGATTTCATAAATAGGAGGAGAGAGGAGGAAATGCGTAGACAAAAGGTGAGGAATACATATATTTTACTGTCATGTTGTCGGCATCTTTCCCCATCTTCCTGTCTATCTTTGTCAAGTTAACGGGAAAATGGAAAGATTAAAGATTATTAGACGACAATGCCAAAAGGCCGGGCTAGGAACACTATAAAGATAACGAATTAACAAATGAATACCAGAGAGTTAACTTTTAAAAGTTATTTCTCTTTCTTGGCAATTTACACACAATAGAAGAATGTGAGGAGGGAGCAACTTTGCATATTGATTTATTAAGATTTTATGTGAATTCTGACTTAATTTCGTATGCGTTAATGTATGTTACAGGGACCTAATTCCAAAAGGTTACTTTGAGCGAACACAACGGGACAACAAGACGGTTATTCATCGGCCCAGCTATGAGGAGGTGGACGTATGCCACTACCACGGCAAAATCCGGGGCCACCCCCAATCATGGGCTGCCTTGTCCACTTGTGATGACGTGATCAGGTATGCAAATTCTTTAAAAAAACATGCTGGCTACACTTGAGGTTCCTACATGCTCGAAAAAATGAGATCGATCATCACATGACAGCAGTACTAATTGGACTACAAAATTGGCTAATTAACAATTCACGTTTTGACCATGACTTTTTTATATGTGCTCTCTCGTTAATTACTTTAGTCGTCATTTGCATGATGAAAAAATTCTTTGAAAATCTGGGCGTTTTTTTTCTCTCTCTCTCTCTCTGATAATCCATTCCACTGTATTTCCATTGCCGTAAGGAGTACCACCAACCGAGTGCCGACGAAATGCTTAAAAAACTACCATATTTAGAAGACCGAAAGGGGAATGAGCTCGTATTTCATTTCGCAGCAGTCGATAAAGTCGAGTTTTTCGTCTCTGATGAAGAGCCTCCCATTTGTTTTGACAGACTGGTTATTATTGGAGTTCTGATGATTGAGAAAATATGAGAGAGGAAATGAAAACTCTTTTTTTTCTGTGAAAGCGAACAGAACATTATTACGTGAGGAATGAATAGGATGATACAATACGGTCATTTTTCACGATGATGATGGGAAGCGAAAGGAACGCCCAGACAATTTTAGAGAGAAGATATGGCAAAAATGATTTTTAAGAGAAAGTAGATAAGGAGAACTGAGCAGCAGCAGCACTAGCAATTCATATCATCACTCCTACATGAGAATCGTGATGATAGTGTTGAGACATTTTTTTGAAAGATGATGATAGCGGTGATGATGAGCAGCAAAGTAATATTTAGTTTAGGCTAATGGTTTGCATTCGTTTTCTCACAAAAATGGGTTTTGCAGAGCAAAAAAAGTGAATGAGACGACATGACAGTCTTAATGAAAATTGCGAGAGCGAGAGAGGCATGAGCATGAAAAAGTGAAGAAATTCTAATAATGCAATGTTTTTTTTTTGTCTTGTATCTTGTAATACACAGAGGGGCAGTATTTGATGGAGATCAACTTCATTACATTGAGCCAGGAGTTTCGTCTTTGAAGGATTCCGTGAATAAGAAGGATCCATTAGCCTGGGACCTTATACACCTTAAACATGAACACCTCACTAGAAATTTGAGTTGTGGTAAGTTGCACATTCTACCTTCTTATTATTACTATCATTACCACAGAAAGTTGGGGGAGGGGAGGGCACTAATGCATTTGCATAATAAGACATATATGTGTGTACAGTCCGTCGTGGTCGTAGTATTTTTGAGACTTTTGTTTAGAGAGAGCGCATAATTCACAAAGTCATAAAAATGATGCCATTATGCCACGATGCCATTGTCTTGTCCCATTTTCAAAAAAAAAAGTTTCATTTTCTTCAACAAATTGCACGGCAATTCACAGCATACAAAACGGTTTAATTAAAAACTTGGTTCGATTCATCGCGGGAGATTGTACCTGAAGGAGCCATTAGCTAAATTGCAAAACACACATGAGAAATATATACTTAACTAATGTGTAAAAACATGTCATGTTTGAAGAAGATAAGCACAGAAAATGGATATATCTATTTTTTAAACCCTTTCTTATCTCCGTCGTCTTCCATGCCAATGCTCTTGCAATGACGTTATCGTGGGTGGTAAGAGGTGGTTTTAGGAGGTGATCGATTTTTTTAGGTGGAATTTTTTCCATATATTTTTTTATTCTGCTAATGTCTCTGTACTTCTGTCAGCGTAATAAACTTTTTTTCGAGAGAGCTAAAGTGTTGTTGGAATTTTAACGGCATGTTTTCCGTCTCATCACCATTTGCAGGCCCAATAGTAAAGCGCAGTTGTAACGCAAATAAAGAATGTTTTTGGAAAGGTTGGGTTTGAAGGAGAGAAGGAAAATAAGAAAAGTTTCTAGACATGATATTACGTATGCTGTGAGTCAACAGTCAGCGGTAAACGCCAAGTCATTGAACATTTTTGCTTGAACTTTACAACCCTTTTTTACACGTGTTGTGTGCAATGCATTCTCCAAAAACTTAACTGTGAACGTAAAGTCACTAAATAAATATGCAGATCACACGGACGTTTATGGGGAAAGAATGGCTTTTTTATTTCCCCTTTTGCCAGCATAATCCTCGCGTTCATTTTTACTGTCGTGTATATTTCATGCTGGGAAAAAGTAGAAAATCTGCATAATGCAATGAAACAATCTGTTGTGTTGGTTGATGGTTGTGCTGTTACATAATAGTCTTCCGGCCACTTACACAACTTTTCTTCTTGGTTATTAATATGGGACTGGGTGTAGTAGGGCTCGGGAATCACTCCAAAACTCCACATGTGCAAACATTGTCCTCCTGCAATAAATAAAAAAAGAGTTTATTTCTCTAACAAATTTACATAACAGCAGAAATGAAGATCACGTTTTCACATTAATTTTCCATTTTCTCCTGCAAAAATGGCAAAATATATGGTACTTGAAGAATACATACTGATGAGGGAACACGGATCGAGATAAAAAATGATAAAACAAAGGGAAGAGATGAAGTTTTCAGGGATGAAATGAACATCTGGTTGACACATGCTACAACCAAACGACATGGACCGGTGTACCGGGTGCGCGCCTTCGCCTTCATAGATTGGAGACCTCCAAGATGATGATTGCAACTCTTTTCTACCTTCTGGTTCTGGTTTTTCATCTTTCCTGCAACATTTTCGCTTCTTTTCTTCAAGTCGATCCCTCGGAAAAATTAATTGTTTTGAATGTCTGCCGAGAAAAAAGTGCAAGTTGTGCAACTGTCTATTTTAATGGACAGCAGCAGAGGGAGAGGTAGAAAACCAGTCAAAACAAAACTGCATGGACAACAGCCGTGTGTTTCCATTCAAACGAGATGGGCACGGGTGTGTTGAAATGTTTCAATTTCATGGCAATTTTCAGGCATGTTTTTTCGTCCAACTTTTTGGAGGTTCAAGGTGGCCATTAAAATTTAAAAGAAAGAAAGGAATCCCTCTGAAAATTAAATTCTAATTCTTCAAGCTGATTATGATATCGATGTCGATGCCAATGGACATTAATGATCTTCAGACAAAGAAAAGGGTATTCTATTATCTAACATTATCTAACATCTGTGAGCTAATTAATCAGTAAAAAGTAGTAAAACGAAAAACGAAGTCAAGCAGTTGGCACGCGCTATGTAGATTTCCATCAAAGATGAAAAGTTAGTAAGTACTCGAGCATCAGCATGTTTTTTTTTTACAAATCTGCAAAGTCTCATTGCATATTATGCATGGACTACGCGTCCAGTCGGTTCGCCGTAAAAAATCAGCCCGTGAATCGAAAGATGAGTTTCTACTAGCTGCTCATCTTTGTAGCGCACAAGACAAGACGCGTGAAGCTTCTTATATGCATGATGCATGCAACATGCAACCTGCAACAACAACCATGCGGAATGTGGGGAATAAGAATATCTGCGGCTTATGCACGGATAATGTGCTGTCTAGAAAGCTTCCCTTCTCAGCGTTTATGTTAGCTCGATCGAGAGAAGGGAAGGGTGATTTTATGTGAGTACGTTAGCCGCATGATTGTGGCAGCATAGTGTTCGAAGTTTAGTATACCTTACCATTTATCGATGTGCTGGCACGATGCAGGCAACGCAGGCAGGTTTGAATTTTGAATGGTCAAGAGTCAAAATGCTGAGAATGGATGTTTTGTTCAGTCGGTCTATGTCATGTCTACCTCATACGCTTTTTCACTAGCATGCAATGGAATCTTCATGTTTGATGGCGAATGAAATCAAATGTTCCATCATTTTTTCTGCTTTTGGCTTAGACTCTCGGGATTTACCCATATTTTTGTGTTAGGTTCATTAAGCGATTAGTAATTATCTTACCTTAATACGCATTTCAGGAGAAGATATGGGGCATTACGAGACGTTGAATAAAAATATCATGAAATGCTGTTTGGTATGTACTAGCAAATTAGAATTTAAATTAAGAATAAAGGCCAGACTTTTGGCCTTGTTTGTTTTCATAATCTTTTTACTCTGGTAAGACCAGCACATTTAGCAGCAGAGAAACTGTACCTAACTTCAATTTTAGCAAAACCAGTGTTTATTCTGTTGAACCAATCACTGCTACTACCAACTTACCAATATACATACTTACTCATCATCCTCCATAGATGTTCGCCTTCCAGTCAGTCGAAATTGGTTTCACTTTCAGTTCACGTATCTCAATCTGCGAATCGGCTCCATTTAGTTTCATTCCATGTACGAGTACTACGCTTCAGGATGAGTAGATATCCTCGTGCCGCAGTGACATTACCATACACTGCACTACTCCATGATGGTCCACATAATATCCACCTTGAACTAGCACTGCTGCTGGAGTGGAAACTAAAGTGAACACGTTTCGTTCAAATTGGAATTTAGATTGGAAGGGGTGAATGTACGCACGCAGATCTTGTAAACTCGTGCGTTTTTTTCCAAACTGCCCAACACAAACTTTTTATCAAAAATATGTGCGTAGTAGTAATCAGACTTGGGTTAGTTTGTTTAGTGTTTGGCTCTCGTTGATATGATAAAAATATGATCCCTGACGCTACTGACTGACTCCATATTATTTGTTTACGCGTAAGCATACGACCGAGCATACTTATAATAATAAAAGCAATTATGCGTTTATTGCCTCTATTATCAAATTGAGATGGAGAGTGAAAGAGTTAAAAATTGATTGACACGACAAGAAACATTTTTTTTGCTTACTTGCTTACATACATCCAAACTTTTACAGAATAGAGATTTAGGGATACTTTGATTTGATACTTCACACTGGACTAGAGATGTGTGTCACCCTGTCAGTCTCACTTAAAGGCTGTATTACAATCCTGTCACTACTGATCTGCACAGATTCAAATGTAGGAAAAGAGACGAAATAAAAAGGAGTTGGAAACAGAAGCCTACACAAGTAGGCTACACACAACAGATTTCGTGAGCCAGAAGACGAAAAAAAGTTTCCATTTGAACTCTCTGCTCCTTTTTTGTGTGTCTGTAAATACGTATAAAGCAGGCGAGAGAAGGAACGTAGAAAACACGCTTGGAATTTCAAATCACACGGTGACGATGATCATCATCATGAGCATGGAGAGATTATTGAAATTGAACAGTAGGAGCTCGAAAGCTTACAACTTCAACGCTCTTTTAGTCTACCCCATCTGCAGTAAATCAGTTAACTACATGCTTAAATGCTCTTCTTCTTAATACACTGGAAGCTTTCAAGTTAAGTTTCATTTCATCCAGAGAGGAAGAAAAAAATCCATAAATATTCTCCATTGATTCAATCCTGCACTGATAATATCATATCAGAACCTTAAAATTAAAGCGTGATGTTTTGAAGAAGAAAAAAAACTCGTTTTCAATTTACGCATTCATTTGGCATAATCATTTCCTCTTTTCATAATCATATCGCACCAATAACCAATCTTCATAGTTAATATACAATGTACACATTGTGAAGCACACATCTTTCCAGATCGTTAGCTAATAATATTTTTTGTACAAACAAAAGCCTTCTTTCATTTTAGATTTTCAACTTCAAGAAAAGAACCATTTCTAATCTAATAGCACTAGTCAAACGTAAAGGGTTGAGCATATCTAATTAGCTTGTAGCGTGCAAAGAGGAAAAAGTTGAAATGTTCAACGAACAGCACGCATAATGTTGGAGTTGGAGGAGTTGGAACTTTGAATTGCGTTTGAAGGAAAAGGTTTAGAAAAAGTACTTACGCGTGGTTAGGTTTTTTAATATCATGCGCATGTGGGAAATAAGACATGTTTTTATGTACAGTCATTTTCAAAGGAGGGAATAAAAAATGCATTACGACTTTGTACCAGCAACGATTTTGGGAAGGAACACTCTCGTCGATAGTTTTACTCTAATGGAAATGATGATGGTAATGATGAGGCATGGGAAAAAGGCGTGATTTTGCTGAGTCAGTAGAAATAAAAATGAAGAATTTGGCTACTTTCTCACAAATTATCTCACATTTGGTTTTAGATTAGTAGAAAGGAGAGAAGACAGTCCTATGATAGCATGACTGCGTCGGTATGCGTCAAAAGGGACAAAGTTTACTTGTGTCGTGATCATAAAAATTGTGACGGAAAGATTACTTTTTTTGATTTGAGATAATTATTGCTGAATCCTACGTTTTCTGATGTTTTTATAGGTCATGCCGACCACGATGAAAATGACGGTCATCCAGTCAGCCTAACGGATGCTTTGTACGGATCAAAAAGCAAAAATGGTTTGGGCATTTCTACTTCACCAGTTTTGAAACGAGTTAAACGTGGTTACTCTTCGCATGATGACACCCGCGTGCCATATAACTCGAACGCCAAGTCCCGGTATGTCGAGGTTGTTATCGTGGTGGACAACAAGAAGTACAAGGAACTGGGAGAAGATTTGAAAGCTGTTCGCAGAAGAACCAAAGATATTGCTAGCATTGTCAATTCGGTAAGAGAAAATGGAGCAGAAAACTATGTGGAAATAGATGGAGATCGTTTTCGAACGTAGCGTGTTTAATATTCTTCGTGTTGTAATTTATGCAGCTGTACGCTCCCCTGAACATTTTCATTGCTCTGGTGGGTATGGTTGTCTGGACGGAATCTGACGAGATAACGATAAAGGCTAATGGGGATGATACATTGGCTAGCTTCCTACATTACAGGAAAGAAAGACTCCTCAGGGATCATCCTAACGACAACGCTCAACTACTCACGTAAGAAGGAAACGCGATGTCTAATTATAATGCAGTTGAAGAGTTATGATGATAATGAATAATGATGAACTTCAGAGGAAACGAAAATGCTACACGATATGAAAAAACAAGGTATTTCATGTTGTGAGCTCCGTGTTGAGGAAGACAGAAGATAAGAAAGGAATTTTGTCTTTCTCTGGAAATGAAAATGGAATGTGACATGTTCCATGCCACACAAAAACCCAAGTGATAACTAGATGGTTCAGTTGCGGGAAAACTATGCGCTAATGAGATTCCATACCTTTGTCTTGTTTTTCTACAGGGCTGTTGAATTCGAGAATGGTGTAGTTGGGAAAGCCATGCAGGGACCGATTTGCAGCTACAAATATTCCGGAGGAGTGAACTCGGATTTTAAGAATAATGTAATTGGAGTTGTTGCCACAACAGTCGCGCACGAACTTGGGCACAATTTTGGTCTTTCACACGACAATGATGGTTGTACTTGCCCTAGTCCGAATAATCGCTGCATAATGGCTGCTTCAGCAAGGTATAAAATGATAATAGATTTATTTCTGTATAAAAAATATTAAAAATTTAACCGCCGAAACCAAATGGTCTTCTAAATCCTTGACCAAATCCTTGGCCAATGCCTTGACCCAAACCGCTTCCTAAGAATTGTTGCTCCCCACCGCCTCCACCTCCACCACCACCC
>JAQIXW010005748.1:0-10078 GCA_034700685.1 Willowsia buskii | reverse complement strand
ATGTCTGTAAGGCTAGACTTTTTACGTAACATTATGTAAGAATATCTTCAGTGCTGTAAAAATTGAATAACATATTATCATTGCATAAAAGAAAGCATTCAGTAATACAGTGCTAATAGTTTTAGGCTCGCTCAAAGTTTGAACGTAGAGTAACGTAAATTGCCTCGGGGACAATAGGAAATTCACCAACATCTGAGAAAGAACCAATTGAGTAAAGCATGGGAGAAGATAGTAGCACCGTATGTATTTGTGTCTGCAGACAGAGCCAATGTATTATCAGAAGATCTGATATCGTTCATGTATTTTGTATACACTTCACATAAACTGACATGCAAAATGTGATACATATTTAGGCATATGTTTACTGATGATTTTTGGCTTCTGAAAAAGACTTTATGGACATCAAAGTTATGAATATTAATAAATTTTTTTTAAAAAAAGTTAAGTGCCAGCAGCAGTTCACAAGCTCACTCCACAGCGTCAATATATTACTTCTCATATCATAATTCTTATAAGCAAGCAAGGTACATTTATTTTACTTGAGACAGTATGTTTTGTTTGCAATTAATTGTATTTACTGATACCATTGTTTGCTTTAATTTGTTCCAGACTAATTTGAGACTACAAAAGTCCAACATATTTTGCTGCGAAAATAATATACTGGCAAGTCAAGTTCATAGAACTGTAATTTAATTGTTGTTAATAAATGTGAGTCCACAAAGTTGGAGAAAAAAATGGAACAGGATTGAGCAAGAAAAAGAAAAAGTGACGATTTCATCCGTAAATTTTTAGCCTTCACTTTCTTCGGCAGGTAAATTTAAGTCGCTGCGAATACTTATTGATAATTATATTTTTTACTAAATTTTGTATCTTCATGCGCTAATTTTATTAAGACTGCAAATACCAACTTTGGAACCACTGTGCCACTCCAACAACTCAATTTTCGCTTCAGCGCATGTCTTTTCAAGTCAAATATTTTTCGTAATTATCTAGGAGCATGATCGCTAGATTGATAAAGCACTTTTATTATGAGAAACCTACCTGATTTTCAAAATTGGATTTTTAATGCATAAATCCCTAATAATTAGTACAATTATTAAAATACTAAATATAATTATAATATAATATAATGAGTCTTGAGTGTTACGAAATTAAAGCCTTTGTACATTGTCTGTTTACCTTGTAAAATATTAGGCTTTTAAAACAATGGGGGTGTGCATGTGATTGAATATTGGTGGTACACCATTTAATAATAATGAATTTTGTAGCAACTTGGAATGAATGAAAATCGCCTATAAAAATACAATAACAAAAGCAATTAATTAATGGTCATTCAACTAGCTCACATGTAACTTGTGTCATTATATGTTATGACATTGACTTTTCAAACAATTGTGTACAACAAAAATAGAAAATTTTACGATGGCAGTATAAATAATTCTCAATTTTATTATTTTTTTGATCAGGCAGATTGTAACGGTCAAGCTCTACACAGAAGGGAGGTGTCAAGACATGCATCATTCAGAAAAGGTATTTATTATTTTAATAAATTTGTACACTCGAGATTTATAAGTAGATTTTGTATGATATATAGCCAAGCCTGCGCATATCCCAATATGTTTACTGTTATTTATCTTTAGATATTCATTGCCTACCATAACAGAATTCGCCTGACGCAAAGAACATAAGAAAATGCTGGAACGGAAGAACTTGATACTCGATAAGTTTTATTTTGCTTTCACACCAAAGAACAACTAGTGAAGGAATCATTTGAATGCAAACTTTTCGTCAGTTTATGGAGGTAAATACGATGATTTTTTTCTAATTATAACATAAACCATCCAGCAGATACCATTTTTGCTGATATTATTAATATTTGTCTAATTCGTTATTTTAAATTTTAGGGTTGAATAAATCCAGCAAAAGTGTATCAGCGATGCATATAGTTACAAATGCGTATTCCCAGAAGCGTGTAGAAATTAGAAAAAGTGTATTTTCAAAAATGCAAACAAATTCAAATTCAAAGGCGGATGGCAAACAAAACCGACAATTGTTATGTGTTTAGTTGTACTCTCGAATGCGATGTTACTGTCCGTTTTTTCTCAAAAAGATTCAATTCAACTGATAAGTTACGTGTATTTTAATTTTTTGTCAAATGTAGAGTTTATTTTTTGTTGTTATTGTAATTTTAATTAAAGTAGTCCCGCAGAATTTGAAAGAACTGTTTTTTCAATACATTTGTTTTTAATTTCGTATGGCTATCTAAGCACCATTTAAGGAGATAGAATCCAAGTTAGCGTTACAATTTGTGAAAAATCTATAAATCGAAAAATCGAAGTCACCAGCACCATAGCCAAATACTAATTTTAAATTTCCATAGAAAGTAGGAAGTGAAATGAAGAAAGCTTAAATTATTTGTAAATTTTCCACACAGAACTTGAAAAATGCCATTTCCACCACCAGTAGTACACAATGCGTGTAGCAAAGAAAATAATGATAACATCATCAAATTAAATCATTAAAATACCAGTGAAAACAAATGACAGCCAGTATCATGTTAATAAGCATAGTTATACAATTTATCATTACCAAAAAAGCTAACCGCATTTTGGCTAAAAAAGATTACTTTTTCGTGTTTGATAACCATAGCCTGTCAAAATTAAATCAATCATTATTTAGCTCGATCTTTGGCAACTTTGGTAAGACGTCATCATCAGGATATCCTCATCACAATTTTTTATAAAGATAACTATTACCCCAAAATACCTAATTCTCATAAGGTCATGATTTTCATCGTAAAACAAACTAGCAGCTTTCTATTAAAGAAAACAAGACGAGGGCATGATCAATAAAGAGATGCCATATCTGATTGGAAGAAAAAATTAATAATTTCAGCGGGGTTACGAACATTATATTTTAATTGGGATTTCATCAATCATTTTGACTTTTTTGAATGTGAAAAACTTCGTAACGGTTTTCCAACCCATCAGAAATGAGCAACATAACTGCAATTGCCATTGAGGAGCTGAGTGACTTTGAATTTTGTCATATCATGTCACAAATACATGGAAAAACGTGCCCGAAATATATTATTATAAATCAATGCACATCCTTAAAACGTTACAATTTTTTTATGTTAAAAGCTTTGCTGAATAAACTCATTGTGCAAATATTTTACCACAAGTATGATGACAGAGTGTAAATGATTAGTTGAACGGCTAATGAAATTCATATCGTAAAATGAATTCATACAGAAGTCACAATGACACAGGACATGGACTGGTCAAAAAAAGGTCAAGTCATTTATATCAAAAGAATGTTTACTACAACCCTTACGTAAAACGTGAAAACCACGTACCAGGTTCAGCATTACGTAAATACAAATATGAAATGCACAGCCAAAAAATGGATGAATGAATTCAACGTGAATGTAACCTAATTTTTCCCATTGTATTTACTTTTGTAGAACAATATGAAAATTTGTTAGTTTTAGATGCAAACAATTAAGAAGAAGAAGTGCGGATGCATCGAAAAGCATTGATAGTTCATTTGAAGCACAAAAAAACTAATGTAGTCTGACATACACTCACCAATAGTAAGGTATTTCAGTGAAAACCAAATTTTGCAGAAAATTAAGTTTAAATGAGCGGTGGATTTTAAATGAGTTAACTGGTTTTTAAATAATATTACATGGAGAACATTTTTTCAGGTTCTCGATGGATATTTAAATGTGTGTGGTTTTTCCCTCTCTGCTCATTAAAATCCAAAGTAACTTAGCAAGTGTTCCTTATCCACCTGGATCCCGTTGATTGTTACGGAAATCTTGTGAGAGTCCAGTTTCGTAAGCATGCAATAGAATTCTAACTAACATTAAGCATTTTACGTATGTCATGCATTTTTAGAGTACATTCACGCACGAAAGTTCAGAGGATAAACAATGCAATTTGTACACACAATGGAAGTGTAATCATCTATTTAGAATTACTGAGAATGACGGGTGTGACGTGTTTTTGACATACCGTAAAATCTGATATAAGCGCCGGGGCGACAATTGTCCGTCGATTTTTTAGTCAGTAGACGCCGGGGCGCTTATTAAGGGGGCGTACCCGCCTGTAATAGAGGGAGGCGTTTAAAGTACTCAATCGGCTTTTGAGTTTTAAGCCGTACAAATATGAGTCAATATGCAATGTATATTATTTGTTAAGCGTCACCATATTCTAATTTGCATGCGTTAATAAAAGATAAAACGAAGAGAATTCAAGTCATATAGCTAACCAAACGACTTCATCATCACATAAAAACAATCAAATATTAAGTTTAAAGATAAAAGTCTTCTTTGTTACGTCTATATGCATGTTCAGTATTGAAATTGCAAATGTTTGCATAACAATACGGTATTTATGCAGGAAAAATTGTGGGAGGCGTCTAATAGAGGGGGCGTCTAATGTACGCCGTCGAAATTTTAGTCAGTAGACGCCTGGGCGCCTAATAAAGGGGGGCGCCTAATAAGGGGGACGACTAATAAATGGGGGCGCCTAATACCACAGGGGCGTTTATATCAGATTTTGCGGTATATTAAATATAAGTTAGTTTCGAAACAAAACACATTTTGTATTGTAGTCTACAATACACAATGGTATTTGCTTCGCAATTCCTTTCCCAATTGTTCTAAAAATTGTGGAGCAGTTGGGAAAGCTTTCAAACAAAAGGATCTCTGATTGTGGTAACGAGAGAAATCACGTATAGCAAAATTCAATAGACCGCTGTGAAAACGAAATAAAGGCGCCGTTTGTGGATAAACGCAATGATATTGGTCAACGGTGATGATAAAAATGATTCATGATAACCACTGCTCAAGTTCAACGAGGATATTCGATTTTTTAAGGCATGGCTTAATCAGGTACTGCCAGGGGGCATCGTGCATGATTTACTACACTAGGTTTTTTTGGCTTATATTTTTGACTTGACTCGAACTTGACTGCAAAACTTACGACGACGAGATTTGGACAACAAAAATGACTTTCAACTGCGCTGTTCTCCGTGAAGCACAGCTCAAACAATGCATTTACAACGTAGAGACGATAGAGTGACTTTTTCTGAATAACAAGATGTTTCCTTAACAACTGCAACTAACATTTATACAACGCTACAACTGGACTCGTAAATGCACTATCCGGATCTGGATTACTCAACAACGATTTCAGGACGCGCCTTCAACCCTGTATAATTTTTTTCTTCATTTTACAACTTTAAATCTACAATAACCGCATCGCATTTTATCTTTCTTCATACTGTCGGCATGTAGTAGCCTTATTCAGGGGAGAAAATGTAAACTAATTCCATAGTTGATTTTCATTAATAATGTTACGCTATACTTATATATTATATTAAGCTATATTGATTTAAATACTTTCCTAGATTTCAACGGAATATGATTTAAAAACATTTCTGACTATAATTCTAAAAATGAATTTTTTGCTTTCGCCTTACCTTTTCAAGCTCCTCCTGCTTGCTTTTTTGGTACTCTTTTCAGCCCGACGAGAGGAAGCAGTTTAGTTAATTGCTTACACTTCTTACATATTTATAACAACCACGCCTTCTTGTAACTCCTAAAACCTGCCGGCATCCATGCCTTGATTCGATTATTTCCATCACATTTTAAAAAAATTCTCCAGTGAATCCATTTTAGACTAGTTCTCTCAAGTAACATTACAAAAAAATTAGTTTGCATAAGAACTGAAAAACTACAACGTTCCCCGTGGGTAAGGTCATTGAAAGAGAGCAATTCAGGATATTATTAGGGGTTGTTACGGCTTGGAGTAAAAATATAATTTCTCACAAGCCACGCACATTGACCAGATCAGGGTTTGTAGGGTTCGTATCCCAGGATTGTGATAGTCGACTAAAAACTGACTATTTAAATGCTGGTGATTTCCCTACAGTGCCGCAAATTCCATAAATTTCAACTTTTATGTGACTGATGACTGGCAACAACAAAAAATACATGCAACTGTATGCATGGAGCCATGTAAAACAAGCCAGAATACCCCCATGTATTAATTTTATAAAACCCATATACCCCAATAAAACCTATTTAACTCAATAAAACACATTTAACCCCATTATATATACCAACCAAACTTTTTGTTTAAACCTGCGGGCTTTGCTATGTCTGCTACAAGGAGGGCAAGGAAGTATTGAAAAGGTGTGTGACAGGGCCACCTTGGACGTTCTAACTTTTTGTGAAATTTCGCAATTTTATGTAGATATTGGCCTTCATATTTTAATAAATTCATTCCAATAGCGTTGAAATTACTTACCATGTTTCTACACATTTTTATAATAAATGACTAAATGACTTTTCTTATATGAAAAAAGACAATGCGCAATGAGTTACACAATATTAAATTATTCGCGTTTCTGAGAACAATAACAATAATTATCGTGTTGTAATTTTTGCTTCACGAAAAGTAAGGAGTGCTCATTCTTAGTCTATGCAGTTAAGTTGCTTGCCAGCTTGTCCGTACATCTGTCTGTCTGTTGTTCAATTACATGGGCATCCCAGCATTGTGTAAATACCGTCTCAAAAAAGCACGTGACCAAATATCACCTCGAGGTCGGTGTATGAAATATCATAAAATAGTCAGTGATCTGTATCGTTGACCTGATAGCTGCTTTCAGTAGTTTCTCTTTCGCGTTTTTGCTTTTGGCTTGAAGCCTACGTGTCAACTGTTTATGATTTCCCGATTCAATTGCTCAACATTAAATAAGTTTAAATAAATCATGTCAGTTTCGAAACCTTTGCATATTAAATAAAAATTTTCTAAAAGGCTTAGTTCGAAAAATACGTAGCAAAATTTTAGCTTATGTGTTACCTTGTTTTATAATTCATAAAACCATGGAAGTCTGTAAAACTCTAGCAATCTTTACTGTCCTAACTTTTCTGGATTTTAGTGTGTGCGGCTTAAAAGCCTACCCGCGGCATTCACGCTCCGAGCGAATTCAAATGAAAAGGGACGAACCTAATTATTTCAAGCTAATTGATATGTAAGTTAGAAGCATTTTCCAAAGAAGCTGAATGTAATCTTACTTCAATTAGTTTCATTTATAAAACTTTCATGTAGGTGCAACGGATATGAACTTTTTGACGTAACACCAGCATCTTTAGTTTCATCTGACGATCGCTTAAAAGTCAGCCTGATAGAGTCATCCATGAGTTTTGAGAGAAACTCCTCAAGTAAGCCAGATGAATTTCATAACGGAATCTACGGACCCTATGATTTGACATTTTGTCTCGGAGGAGGTAATCGGCTAGACGCTGTCGACAATGACGATGGAAGTAGGTCTCTTAGCGTTGTATCAGCCGTAGAGGAGCCAAGTTATCGTTTTTCATGGTTACCTGTATCAATTCGAGAATCATCTTTAACGGGAAACTACATAGTGGATTTAGCTGTACATAACTACAATCTTTATGTTGCAAAATATTGTTTAGTAACTTTGGTTGATAATAATCTAACTATGTCCCCCGAAGACTGCAGCGAACCTGACTTTTCATTTTTCCATCCTCTAAATGTAACTGTCGAACAATTACTTACGTTCCATGGCATTCGGTTTTTCTATCCATCAGGCCCTGGAGGACAATGGTTTGGATTATTTTATCTTTGTGCCGACAGAGAATGCAAGGAAAGAGTTGTTGAAATCCAACACAACGAAGAAATTATTCCTCTTAAACCTGTGGTGTTGACAACCGAAGTGCTTCCGAAGTAGAAGTTGAAATGAAATTTTAATTGGCAATTGAAATTCATATAATTTGCATTTTATAGTTTACACGAAATGTAGGCTCTGCTAAAGGAAATTTTAAATGACTCGGACAACTTACACGAATTTATTACTTTTGCGATGTTATATGTATAAGGTTTGGAAATAAAAATAAAACATGAGGCAACCGCCTACCCATAAATGAGAGTTTGATCTGTCAAATGAATATCAACGGCATAAATAAATTTGTACTAAATGGGGGTAATGTTTTGTTTTTTTCATTTGCGAAAAATGTTATATATGCAACTTTTTGAGTTTAAAAGCCAATTTCAAAACATTTTCCATAAATATCTGAGTCATATGGTACTTATGGTTGTACATATAAATAAGAAAACAGTTTGGAGCCTCGAAAGTTCTCTTTTCTGCCTTCTGTATGAATTATTTGGCCTTGTTTTGAAACTTTTTGGAGGCAAGTTACACCTAGAATTCAAGCTTCTTAATCGAAAACTGTGTGCACCTGATTGAAAAAATAAAGCTAAAATGCTGCAATTAGATCATAAATGAAAATACAAATTAGCTTTTAGAAGTTTGCAAAATCAACAATTCTTTCGCAATTGTTAAAATATTCTCGAGATTTTTAGATTTAATAAAGGCATAGATTTATTCGTCTATTTACAAAACCTCATTCGTCCCTTATTTCAGCTTACTTATCCTGCCAGGACAGAATTTTCAATGAACCCCTTCCGAAAAGTGAAGCCATACATTTCAAAACATCACTAATTTCAACAGATTAAAACAAATTTACTTTACCAGCATATCAAAAGAAAGAGGAAGCATTACTCTACAAAACAATATATAGGAACCTCCACTGACACCTTTCCTGCCGATGCTACGAAAATTTTTACGAACCCATGTTATTATTTTTCTGCATAAATCCCTGCCCAACCTAATAGCGACCTTGCATGAAATTCACTGCTAAAATATATTTATTTTAAAGGCAAACAGAAAATGACATGGTTTCATAAAAACCTTTGCAGCAAAGGCAGGAAACGTGTCAGTGGAAGTTTCTATACATAGTTTTGTAGAGTAATGTTTCTTCTTTTTAATGATGTGCTGGTTGAGTAAATCAATCTTGGGTAATTTGTCAAAATTATTCAAGTTTGAAATTTATGGCTTTACTTTTCGGAAGCAGTTTAATTTGGCTAAGTGAGGTAATTTAAAATCGTAATCGAGGTATCAACTAGTAAATATGTATCTAAAAGCTTTATATGCAAATGTTTATTATTTCTAAACCCTACGATTGAAATTAATTAACGCCATTCCAAGGCCTTGGTAAGATTCATGGTCGACCTGGTCCACCTGTGTATGCTTTGTCTGACAATGAGTATTCGTACTGCATTGAATATTCCACATGATAACAAAGCAATGCATCACTGCCTTTTATTGTAGTTTTTCATCTGAATCTTCAGTTGCGCATCAGTTCATCTTCGGGATTCTGGTATATGCGTCTTCTAGGAACCAATATTGCACAATCAACTTCAGAACCAGGTGAACTATTTGTCATTGCTACTGCTTCTCTCTTCAAGGCTCGATTTTTACTTACATATATATATCTAGCACATACCAGCATTCTAATTATTAACTACATTCCGAATTTCTTATATTTAATGCACATAAGTATGTCTGCCAATAAAATTTTGAAGCAAATGATATAGAATCGTAGAGTTAAGAAGCAATAAAGGTATGTGTATAATGCTTTTAGATACATATTCATTAGTAGATACCACAGTCAGGATTTTAAATTTCCTCACTTAGCCAAATTATTGGAAATTCTGTCCTGGCAGGATAAGTAAGCTGAAATAAGGGACAAATGAGGTGTTTTAAACAACCCCCAAAAATTTTCCCTTTAAGAAAGCAATAACATTTTATTTATTTAAAAAAAATTCTTTGATATTACAATATATGTTTGTATTTGTTCAACATTTTATATGTATTGACAATGCTTAACTCATCTAAGCAACGCGCAGCCTGCATCAAATAATATTTAGTCTTCCCAGCCAAGTTGGCAAACATAAAATATATGTGTTTGACTTTGTTTATTCCCATGCGTTTATGCTATCAAATAATAACGGTCAATAGAAATCTTGTCGTAGAAGCAGGGAGCAAAGTTGATCTTGAAAATATACCAGCTAATTTTATTTTTCTAGCAGGTGCATTGAGCAACCATGCGCTTAAAACTAAAGTAAAAAAAGGAATTGTAGGAGTAATCAGCTCCTGGACAGATTCGCGGCCACAGCCATATCCGTCTTTATTATTCCGT
>JAQIXW010005747.1:0-10078 GCA_034700685.1 Willowsia buskii | reverse complement strand
GACTAATTGCCACATTTGCCACCCTTCTTATAAAAACGAGAACGCAAAACGAGTATATATACTTATAGGATGTATTTTTATTTTTATCTCATTTTGTCAGTGCTTTTACAATTAGACATAGTTTGCAATCGCATTTATTATTCATTGTTATCCTCTGTTGTAGCTTATATTGCGTAGTCCCTTGATTCTAAAAATATGGCATCATTATCATTATGACAAACATACTCCTTAACTTTATATTACACGCACGATAAAACTACACATTATGTGACTTTTTCTGCAAAATAATTCCGTTAGCGATTATTCGATTTTCACTAGCACTCCACAAAAATATTGACAAGCGACAAACTTTTAATCCAACTATACATGAAGAAAAGTAAGTACCTATATTAAACGATGGCATCTTGGGGCGACGTGGAACAACGAACAAAATCGCTTGCTGCTTGGTGAGAAAATAAATATTTAGGAGGCGCTGTGTTGCTAGAATGCTCGAATCGACAAAATGTTTCTTAAATTTTGTAATAAATTTTTTAAAGTACATAATCAGACATAAGTTATAACATTTACTACACCGACGCGTATTTAACTAAATGACTTTCTTAATATGTTGCAAGCAAACATGAAAATGGACACACCTAACGTACATACCAAAATGGACTTTTTTTTTGTTCTCAGGTACACCGTACAAAAAATACATCTTTCGTTCATTACTAAATGAGCTTTTTATTTGACAAGAGTTGGGTACAGAGAATTGGGCCGTTACACATTCACGATATTTATATTTTACTGTTATTCGAATTCGCTATGAATGCAGTTATTTTATGTAGGTATGTACTTTGTTGATGTAGATTTCAAAATTATTAAATTGAATTCTTGATGGGAGTTTCATGGTTGGAGCACTTCCAGGATATAGTATTTAAGACAATGTAATACCAAACTGATAGCAAAGAAAAGTTCAAAATTATTCCCTTATTTACGTTTACTCAAGACGTAGATGTATGGGGATGGAATTAAGATGTCTACATCAAAATAGAAAATAAGTCTACAGTATTTTCCTCTGCAGGAGCAAGTCTATAATAAGGATTATACATAAAGGAGAGAACACATTAGTTTGAAACCTGATCCTAGTGAAATCTTAGGTAAGTAATTAATTAAACTCTATTTTCTCAAACTAATTTCCTACTTTCCACATTCTTAGAAAAGACTATGCTCTAATCACAGTCAATATCATATAGTACAACAGAAAGATCACTTGATTAAAACTATACACTTTTTGAATGTAGTAAATATTATCGTGTATAAATTTTGTGTTATCCTGCTTTACTAAGCTTTTTTCCTATTTTTCCTAGCATAAAATGTAGTCACAGACTCGGACAAGTTGTTTTGTATCATTGAAGGCAGTTTCCAAAACATTATAGGTCGATATAACATAATTGGATTACTCACTATTTATCATCATATTGAAGAAAATCTCTCCATTCAGCAAAAAATCTCATTTAAGAATTAAATTGACATCATATGATAAACACATAATATTTCAATCAGTTTTTTGTGCAAAAAAGATGCGTGTATTGTATTTTGTCATGCACTGTGAATGAGTTTTCTGCGCTTCACCAGAATTTGTTACACGTCTTACGTTTAGAAATGCACCGTCATTGTCACTAGCACATCTCGCATGCAACAAGTTTTGGGGCAGAGTAAGACTACCTTAGAAAAGTAAGTAATATTGTAATGTATATATATGATTATGAATATTCATATTGCGTGTTGTACCTAAATAATGGGCATTTAAATAATGGAAGGACTGGAAACCCAAGCCGAGCTGGACACATTGTCTGTTTGTGTTCCCGTTGATTTAGTATTCTTTTCTAGATTCTTCACCAGACTTCTCATCTCATGCGCCAAAGTCATGAGTTCCGCTTGTATCTCCATAGTGGATGCGTCTCCGCACTCTGACAGAGATCTCTTGCTGGTCCCGTTATCCCTAGAGAGAAGTGGCGATTTACTGCTGAACGAACGACTATCTTCAGATCTACGCAAGAGTTTTAAATGTAATTTAAAAAAGTGGAAAGCTACAGCTACTAAATGTCAATCATAATAACTCAAGATTTTAACAGGGTGATAATAATGTAAAGCTACAAAGAATTCATATGTAGCCATTCCAAAAAAGTTAATAATAATAATAATATAGTATAAACATAGTGGTATAATATATTCTAAAGTACATAAAAATCATACGTGTTAAATTTCCATGCAAAATTATAAGAAAAGGTGAAAGTGAAAATATACAACACTGAATATTTATGCATACCTCGCCGTGAGGAGCCTCTGTCCATCATCATCATCCTCATCTACCTCATCATCTTCACTGATGGAAGGTAGAGTAAGGGAAGGTTGTGCCCCATGCCCATTTTCAGATTCTATGGATTCAGCTTCATATCTATAAAAATAGGTATTGGATTTCGTAATAATGAATGGGATTCCAAAGATACTTCATATCTTTAGAGAGATACTTGACATAATTATGAAATAGAAGTTGTATTTTGCGAATACCCTTCACGAAGATTGTATGTGAGGTCGTGCTGAATATCGTTTTGGAATTCTATCTGAAATTCTGGATATAATCTAAGAACTTCAACTAGGCCCGGAATGTAAATGCTTTTGAGGTCACAGTAAGTTAGTGCTCTGACATCACATCTGCTTTTGACGACCACGTCACATCCAGCAGTCATCTGTTGAGATATGTCAGATCCAACTAAATCTCCTTTCCCTGTTCAAAAGTGCACATAAAGAGAAATAGAATGATAGAATGGGAAAAAGTAATTTTGCAACGGCAGTTATGCCTCCGAAAGGAAATTTCATATGCACAGCTCCGAATATATACTTTCACAAGTTAGTTACAACTACACACATAATCTACGAATATACGCATCAAAAGCACGCAATATTTGTGATGAGTTTTTCAGGAATACTGAATACTTAGATTAGCCCTTTGAAGTGATAAAGTTAGTCACGTAATTAATTACGTACTGTTATGCACCAGGGAGAAAGCGGGAGTAGGTATAAGCAAGCATCTATACAAAACTGAATAATATGGCATTCTAGATATTTTTAGAACTGTTTTAAATAAGTGGAGACGAGGGTCATTGAGAGACACCATATACACAATTGTATAGCTGCTTTGACATAGTGTATAAGCAAACGTGTGAAGTAACAGAAATTACCGAGAATTGCAACAACCATGTTGCATTGGAAAGCTTCCATACTTCCATTGGAAAGATAATAGATGTAATGAAGGGCATCTCCCTTTAATAAAAAGTCAAACAGTCAGCATTTATATTTTTCTCAGTTTTGTCATTACGTGATAGTGTCCAAGTGTGTTTAAATCATATATTCATTAACTCTGTAAGAGATGATGCTACGGTCGTCATTCAATTAAATAAAAATGTATGCAACAATAAACATACCTTGTGTACCAAATATTCACCTGGAGCACAAAAAGCGGTACGTATGTGAAGAGAGAGAAGCTTGAGACAGCCATGACAAGCAGGCTCAAATATTGGGAGTGACAAAATCTCCTTGTGTAAATGCATTGAAACATCTCCACGCAGTTCCTCAGGAAATTCTTTTAGAGTCTACAAGAAGAGAAAGCGAAGAAAGTTTTTAAATGTTTTTCTTCAATTGTCTCATATAGAGAGCTTCATTGCCTAAAAGCAATTTCGAAAGAATATAAGATCTTTAGGTTATGATGACACATACAGCATATATACGTCTGTAAAATAAATTTAAAAGAAAGCATGCACTGAGAAGATCAAACAATATGTTTTTATTCAATATTCATTTCTAGGTAGCCCAAGCATGTGTTCTAGAATACATGTTTGAAGTAATTCAAATAATATTGCATTTTCCTGGCATCTTCCGCCAATTAAAATTACTTTTGAATGTCTTTTGCAACAAAAAACCAGGGAGGATGAAGAATATTATATGTGATGTGGTTTTGAAATGAAATGCTACGATTGTACAAGGCAATCCCTATAGTACAGTCAAAGTAGTGTATTAGTATATTTGTGTACGATATCATGTTTACCTCGTGAGGATCGATTCCATGGTTGAGTGCCCACATGGTTTGGAAGTAATCTTCAACCCTTTGCTTGAGGTCCTTTGGGATCTGATGGAGTTTGAGGAAATCTTTGAGATCACGAAATTTGCTCTGGTATTGAGATCTTCTAGCATACATTCTCTGGACAATGGCCGTCACTGTATAAACACACGATTTTTGATTATAGTGCAAATGGGCAAATGCATGAAAGGGGTGAAAGTATTATTGCATTTCAAGGATATATATATAATATTAAAGAATACATTGCTTGCTATATACAACATAATCTGAACTGCTTTATTGAATGTATCTTAAGCAAAGATCTCTTCCTCCAAATAAACATAATACATTGTTGAAAGAAGAGAGCATCAAAGTTTATAACCGAAGTAAGCAGTGTGTGGGTATTGATTCAATATTATACTTACCATTACCAAACACCATGGCGTGCATTAGAGCTGCGTGATGTTGTGAGATGTGATGTGAATATCACACAAGCAGGAGAAATGAAATGAGCGAGAGAGCAAGAAAGAGAGAAAAAATATCTTTTTAGTTTACACAAAGACCCACATAAACTCTCTTTCCAGAGAATGAATCAAAGGAATCGCGGTACACGTCATGTTTAAAGGAAAATGTGTAGAGCACAGACACAGGTATATATACAATATTTTATCAAGAAGAGAAACGTGTGTTTGCACATTATGTATATTGCGGTGAATAAAGGAATATCCACAAAGCCACCCATTACCTCCAACGAGCATCATCAAGATGGAGAAAATCTTCTCAGCAAACGTGTTCGCAGCCACATTTCCAAAACCGACGGATGTCAAGCTGGAACAGGTGAAATACAGAGCAGTTGCATACTTATCCGCGTTTGGGACAAGGGTAGAATTGTGCAAATCCAGTTTCTCCGCCAGAACTTGAACCCAACCTAGAGGAAGCATTAAATTCAAATAAATAAAAAACTTTTCATTCTGAAGAACAAAAGCATTTTATTTACTCAGCATTACAAATGAACTATGGACTTTTTATATTTAGCCAGGTGCACATAAGAAGAAAGTTTGACAATGTACACATTATATACAAACAAACTTGCAACCTTTGATTCTCTTTCAGTTTGATTTAATGGGCGAAAAGACACCGGCATACGGAACAACTGGTAATTATTACTTCGGGGAAAGCGTAACTTACAACAAATGGAATGACTTTTATGTCTTTTATACTTACCATCTGTCCGTCCTTCATCTGACTCTTTATCTGCAATCACATAGAAAATGCAAGCTAACCAATGGGCTGCCAAAGTGAAACAAAGCATCAACAGCGACAAGATTGCAGCGGAGAACTGATAATAACGATCCATTTTCTGAAGAAGTCGTGCCAATCTTAGGAGTCGAGTCAGTTTTAACAAATGAATTGGAGATGTTGTTTTCTCCTGTGACATCATTAAAACATAATTGCGTCATTAAGCGTATCAAGATGAGGCTACGGATTCAATGACTTTTTGCACCGTTAAGATACATGAACTACGAGTTACATTATATTATATTATTATATCATATATTAACAGCTCTATAAATCGTCCGACCGATGACTTTTTGCACTTGATGTTGTCAACCGGTGGTATTATTATTGCAAGACAAAGGAATATACGATTGGACGCTCACCGACGGAAGAATAGGCCAAATGTTTGCAGTCTGGAAGAGATCAAATGGTAATGCGGCTAATAGATCCACTATAAACCAGCCTTTGAGATAGTGTACAGCTATTACTTTAGGGTTGGACACTACTTCTCCCTTCCTGTTTACAAAAGTTGTGCGGAAGTGGAGCCCTATGTCTGTTAAACAAATGATATTAGAACAAGCAGCGTTGTTAAGATAAAATGACATTTTACACCGCTGCTGATTAAATAAAGGTATGTTTAGATTGAAAATCCACATCAAACGAGCGTAACATAATTAAATGTTGAAAGCAGGAACGACAGCGGAAAAAGACTCATCCTTGATACTCACATACATAAAATTATGCATGTAAAACGGATCTTATCCTGCTTTTAGATTCTACGTGTTATATATTATGCATGTAAGTGAAGCATTGTTCTCAAAACAATGCGTTCTGTCAGGCTTTGTCTCTTCTTCTTTCTCATTATCTCCAGCGTTTGGAGCGCACAACTGACAACTGTATTATAAAGTTACTCTTAGATAAAACGCGAAATAGCGCTTGCACTGAAGTGAAAATAAATAAAGTAGTGAAAATCCATTGCTATATTCTGGATTTGCTAATATCTATCTAATCTAAATTCATTACCGACACAAATTTGTAAGATCATCAATGTATCCAACTAATATAAAGAAAAACACAGTAAGCTTAAAAACAGTAGCAATAATTGGTCATTACAAGACTGTGCTTTGTATTGGTTTGTGATATGTCGTCAAGCGTAGGCTCTTTACCTAATTTTAAATACACAAGATAACCATAAATAATTTTTGCACCAATATTTCAAATCGTAGTCGGGCTTAATGAAAAACTACAAACCAAAACTTTCGGTTATAAAAGTGATGAATATCATAGACACATGTTTGTGCTTCCTCGTCTCCATTTTCCACAAGGGGAAAAGACTCTTTCGCAGGGTTCGATAAAATTCCATCCTGATAACCTGACAATGATTAAACTTTGTGTTCACGGTTCAAGTTCTATGATTGTTTTTTGTCGTTCTTCCTCTAAAAACATTTAGTTAATTACAAATTCTATGTTATTATTATTATTATTATCAGGGGAGCAGGGCACACCAGCAAAACAACAAAGAACAGTCTTATGCATATTGGGTTTCCAAAGTTTGAAGTATTCGATAAATAGAATTCTCAGTAGGCATGAAGCAGAGCGCGTATAAGTAGTCGATCCGGTTTCCTAGACTTATGATGGGGAAAATGAAAAGACTCACAAATGCAAGATTCCCTTCCAGCTCCATTACATCACATAATATGTATTTACCTCAAATGGTCGTGAACCTGAACTCATTAAGCAAAGTTATACATGCGTTTACAAACAGGTGCTAATGCCTTCAAATGTCTGCATTCTCATAATGAAGAGACTAGTTTTGTTACAGTGTTCAATATTCAGATTTTATTGTTTCACAGCAGAAAAAACACCGACGATGATGTACGATGTATGCCTTGGAGGAAGAAAGAAGAATACAATTATAGGATCCTTGATGTATGCAATGAACATTTTTTAAATAGCAATAAGAAAGTAGTAGAAGTAAAGGTATTTATTTATGTAGCAAAAACTACTATGAAAGTGCAAGTCTGAACAATTCTCCTTCTATAACAAGAATGATCCTTGGTATTAGTACTAAAAGCAAAGTTTTTAAAAGCGGAAGCCTTAAATATGTCCTAGTTTTTAGCTAAAGTGTTTTTGGCTAAAAGTTTCATAACAGTCCAATAACATACACTAATTTCTTATCACTGTGAGCTGCATTCACTTTGCTCAGTATGTTAAGCTAGCACTGAATTAACGCATGGTAAATGGTAACCACGAAGTAGGATAAATACACAGTTAGTGGAAATATCGTATCCGTATCGTCGGGGCAAGGAGCATCAAGAATGTAAATAGCAAATCTCATTTTTTAGTTGAATTACATAAGTTCTAATTAAATATTTTCATTAAGCCACGTGCATAATGAGATGGTCACCTGTATTTATATAATCAGACGCATATAATGTTTCGTGCAGGGATTATTGTTTTGCATCTAGCCAGACATCATTCTGTATTGTTTCTAGCATTTCAATTATTTTAAGATAATTTGTTAGCATTACACTTGTTTATAGGAATGCATGCATATATCTTACACAATTACATAAACCTAGCAAGCAAATGGAATAGAAAACGAAAATGAAGGCATATACAACACAACACATATCTTCTGAAATGATTGTATTTCTATATAGCCATAGCTATTGGGTGCATTTGTCAAACTCGCTAAAAATATCGATGCGGTTGGTTGTGTCAGCAGACAAAGAAATGGGGGTTCATTTCCCATTTGAGGATTCGCGAGTTAATTAGGAAATTCTAGCGTACATCATTTTTTTCGAAGCGTGAGTGCAGATGTTCATATTTACTTGCACAACCCGCCACACACCTATCAAAGTTTTTTGTTTGTGATACTGACATGTCACTTGAGTAATAGTCCAATTCGTTTTTTCTCCTCTTTTACACCATTTCTGGCAGTAGGCGGATCAACTACTTATGTACTTGGTTTATCGGTAGCTCCGATTCCAACCTGTGGCGGTAGAATTTACTCACACATGCATAATATACTCAACACGTACAACATGAAAGCCATCACAGTACTAGTGCAATGCTATGTAGACGGTAACTGTACAAGAATTGCTATCTGAAAGCCTACTACAGGAACACCATTTGGAGACCAGGACATAATCTTAAGGGAAATCGAACCAGATTGAATCTCTACTTTTCGCGAATTTTCCGCTGATTTTATGGAACTGCACCAGCAGCACACACGTATCGAATTCCCTGACAGTGTTTGTTGTTGTTGTTGAAATCTATGATTCTGCATATCTGAATTGAATATATCCTAATATCCAACTAGAGTCATCATTATAATATGCCCTTGAGCTTCTACAGCTCATACTAGCTCTGTATAAATAAAAGGAAGTTTCTGCTTCGCTTCGTCCTCTCATCGACGTGTTTACATTTTGTACGGTTACCCGTCTTGCATTTCATTATTGCCCGTTCTTTTCTTTACAGTGTGGAAATACAAACTACATCTCAAGTTCTCTTTCTCATTTTCACAGTCAGGTGAAGGCCCAACTTCTCTTGATCCTGCTTTTCAGACTTTTTTTTTACGATCAGAAACGAGACGCGACCACAAAAGGGGTACATAAATTCGAAGCGAACGAAAGCAAAGCAAATTTATATTATTTCGACTCATTATTATTTTTAGTGTGCCTTTCTTCTAGGTTGTAAAGAATGAATGAATAAACAGAAAAAAATGATGAATATTGTTATTATAGAATAGAAAGTAATAAAAAGTTTGCATATAGCGTATATACCAATGATGAACAACATTTCAACGACAACATCCGGAACGGGAGGCTGAATATCACTATCACTGGTACTAGTATATTTTGTCCGAAAAGCAGCGTTATATGGAACCATCACTGCGACATAAATTGTGGCAACGAGGATGAGCCAATCCCAGCACGTTTTAAAAACCCCATAATGTGTCAAAACAAAACGAGATTTCTCAATTGCGGCGGTTTTATACTCGGGTAGAGGAGCTTCTGTCGGCTGTAAAAGCGTCTGAAAATAAACAAAGAAACAGGTACCGTACAAAATCACATAAAATCGGCCTACAGGCCGCCTACTTCATTGTATTTGTATTGATGAATAGCAGATCGAATCATGTCTACAGCGCATTCTTCTCTGGTGTCCTTCGAATTGTGTTTTTGTTGTAACAACGTTGCCAGCGATTAACGAAACAGTAATTACTTTTCATAAACAAAAGTATAAAAGTTGGACTGACCGACATCGACCAAAATTTTTATGCATTAAAAGTTATCTAACTTGTGATCAACTCGGTATAATGTTATGCTTCAAAAACCATAACTAAATGATTACACATATAGTGAAAAGAAAGACAAACAGATAAAACTTGTTTTGAATAAGCAATGAGCAATCACTTGAGAAAACATGAAAGTAGAAACTCTAAAATTAGCATACCTATAATTATATTATCTGGGATTCCTCTACTGTAGCCTACATGGCATATTGTATGTTATTAGTGAAAGTCACGTTTACTTACGATTGTTTCAACAAAAACGTGCGATGGAGAAAGAGATAAGTTATGCCTCCTAATTTACTCGGGAATATTATTGGAAACATGTTAGTGTTACGCATGAGACGACGGGAACTCGACAGATGCTTGTATTAAAATTTGCCAATTAAAAAGAATTAGGACATATT
>JAQIXW010005746.1:0-10079 GCA_034700685.1 Willowsia buskii | reverse complement strand
ATTAATCAACACTTTCATTAAATAAGGCGGAATCTTATTATCAAAATTATTCATAAGCTTTCGTAGTAAAATTTCTTTATTCCTTATCGAAGAGTTAGGTTGTGGAAACGCGGAATGCTACAGTTTACCGGAAGTGGTTGATGTGCACTCGAGGTACTTGGAAGTGTACACTGTCAACAGGTTTTGGATGCTGCAGACTTACTCGCGAATTGTGCAAAGTGGTTTGTTGGGCAAGTGGCAAGATTGGGCTGATTTTGCAGAACAATTGTATTTCCAATTGGTACCAAAAAATAGTAACTCTAATACTGTGGTTCTAAGTGGTGACACAATTGACATTGCAGATTTTTGCGCTATTTTAATCGTAGCAGCTTGCGCATATATAATTTGCACTTTGTGCCTAATTTTCGAGCATTTCTTTTACAACCGCTTGTTAAGAAAAAAATCTTGCTCAAGAAGTGGTTCTAGAAGAAAGCACAGTTCAAATGGAGGATACCAGCACAGCTGACAATTCAATATCAGAAATTCCAAAGTAGTCTCCAGAGAAAGTTATCCAAATGAAAATAATCACGCATTAAAAATAACTGCACTACGTACACACAAAGAAAACAATGGTCTAAAAATGCCTTTTACAGACACGTGAAAGTGATAACATTTTAAGCACTTGTGAATATGAAAAACAGAATACAAATTTTACAAATGAAAATAAATGCGGCACGTACGAAATGCTGTTAATTTAAGATCAGTTTTGGACAAAATTCTTGAGTAATCAAATAATGACTCATTATATATTCGCTTGTTATAAGTCAAGAAAACGGTATGTCTGAAGCCTACGATTATTAAGCGGTATTAAGCCTAATTACCGCTTTTCTGCACAGGAACTTTCATTATGTTAGTTTTATCAGATTTAAATTATTCTTCCATTGTGTATTCTCTTTCTCTCTGGTATTAAAATGACCTGCAAAGCAACGAGCAAATATAACTCTTGCATATGCTACATCATGTTTTCATTATAATTCTTATACATTCAGTCTAACATTTGAGGTCTGATAATTGAGTAAAGTCGTGAACTTGTAGGTACAGCTTCGGTTTATAATATTTATTATATATTTATTTTAATAATAACTTACATGGGAATTCGTTTGGTGTATGTGTAGAAGTCATGCATTAAATTCTCCAATTAATCGCCGCCTTTAATCATTTATCGTTGATGCAGTAAATTTCAACCTTTAGTTCTCCTATTTGCTTTCAAACTCGATAGTGAAACTTATTGTTTGGTCCAGAACTGTCACATGTCAGTAATTTGATAATTATATTTTTCCATTAGCATTTTTCTTGTATGGAAATCTTGAACAACACACTTAAATGAGAATAACAAAAATTTTGATTTGAAAACCACTCTTAGCCGGTTTCAGACAGCGATAAAAAAAATTAATCTACAATCGTTGGTTAATTAAAATATTTTGAAGTGACAGCTTAAAGATAAAATTGAGTGATTTGAATAGTTTGGGGTTAACTATAAGCATGCATTTTGGATACACTAAGCTCACACAATTTTTCTACGTTGTTCACTCCATTTAAAGTCCATTTAATTTTAAGTTTAATCTAGCCACCTTTGCGAATCCCAACTTCTCATGTAATCAACATTCATAATAATGCCGTGCTTCAATTAACATCTGTACTTGATACATGAACTGGACATTTTTCAATGCTTCAAAAAATTAAAATCGCTTATCTCTTCTTTCTCGCATAATTTTTTTTATTGTTCTCTATACTCTTGAGAAAGCTAACGGATAGTTGGCGAAAGCTTGAGTTGTAAAAAATAAATCATCCTCGTTAGCCAAAAATGAATCACTCAAATATAACTGTTTGTTCACAAGCTTATGCTACCAATATGTTACCCCCAGGGGTGGAAGGGGTAAAATGTCATGTGAGGGATTTGGGGACCAGAAAAAGTTTATTGGGGAGGACTCTAAAACTCTACTGGAGTGACTCTAAAACTTTATTGGCGAGTTTCTACTCTACCGGGAAAACTCTGGAGCATCTCTTTTACCGTAAATTCCCAAATAAACGCTCTCTCTCTCTCTTACCAGCCCTTCCCAAATAGACGCCCGGCGTCTACGGACTGTAAAGTGAACGCATGTCTTTAGACGCCCCTCCCACTTACTAGCCCCTCTCAAATAGAAGCCCATAGTATTTTAAAAGGTTCGCAATGACTGATGACAATTAATTGACGAAAAAATGCTAACGAATATTTGGATTACCATATTAAGGTCAGGCTGGAATTGTGCTAATTATCTGGCAAAAGAAACTCGAAATGTTAAAGAATTTTACAAATGTTATAGCCAATATATTTTGGGATATAGGTTTATCGAGTTTATTATTTATGATGTATTGTTAGTTGTACTGACAGTAGCATGTACGATTTTGGGTGCCTGGGTTGTCATCAAAGTGAAAGCTGATGCGATAAGTCTTTTGTTTTATGGATTATTAACGTTTGTTGTATTGTTTACGCTTGCAGCAACTCTTGCAGGCTTATATACGGGAAAAGAGTTACAACGTACGTTTAGGGTTATGGTAAGAAAAAATAAGATTATATCAGATTGGAAGTATGCGAACGTAAAGTCTTGGAAGTTGAAAATTGACATTAAGATAATGCACTGTTTAAAAGTGCTTCATTTAAAGTGTGGAAGTTTTCTTTATCTAGATAAAAACTTTATTGTAGATTATTATAATGGGATCATAGAAAGGGTTGTTGATGCTGTGCTTATGTTTGAGTTTTAAACAAGACAGCATGGCACATTTATTATTAAGTTAATGATGTAATGATGTAACAAATGATTGGTCTGGAAATTTTGAAAGAGTGAAATACTTGTAAGTTTATACTCAATGCAATTCTGCATGACATTGACGTGACATCTTTATCATTTTTGATAGGGCTACTTTACGAGGAAATCGTAACAAACATGAAGTAATACTACGTAAAATATACGAAGAGTTAAATATTTAACAGATAACTAACAGATAAGAAGGCTATTATAAAAAAAATTGTTTCGTACATATGAGACGTGATCTTCAGTTTTGCAGAGGTTACAAATGATATTATTGTTTAAACACATAACTTTTTAAAGATCAACAGTTTCTTGAATTACAAGTTGTAAGTAATATTAAACTGAAACCGACAAAGCTCACCATATGGAAAACATTTCACTGAAAAATAGTTACATCATTTTATTCTGTAAAAGGCTTTACACAGTAACCATACTAGCAATGTAGCAATTACAAATCACTAATCACAAACGAAAAGATAGAGAGAGAGAAAAAAAAACATCGTAACATTAACACACACTTTTCCTTACGTGACAACTGTGCAAAAAAAACAAGTAGCAAGTAGGAATATGAAAAGTCTCCTTCATTCAAAGTTACTTAATTTTAACACAAATTATAGAAGTACTTTCTCTAAATAAAGTATTATCCATAGTTTACTTGGTTTGTGATAGGAAGATTAGAATGGTTACAACGAAACAAAATCATTCTCACAAATCTCACAATTCTCTACTCAAGTACGAAATGAAAATGAAATCCATCATCACAATTACAATAGCTTTGACTGCTTTTTACAACATGTTATAAGATCTAAACTTTGTCTCCAGCTCTCGAAACTTCTCGTTGGAAACCCCTTCCAATGACCAATCTTGAAATGGAAACTTCTCAATGGAATCGGCGAATCGTCCCTCCAGCAAAGATTCAACTCCTCCCAAGGTCACCTAACATAAAATAACGAGCAAAAAAGTACAATCAGTTAGGAATACAATTTTACTCTGCGATTTTAATATGAATGTAATCGCCTTGTTACTAAATAAATAAAACTTAGATTGATAAGCATCATTACCGTTTTCAGTGGTTGATCTGACGTCAAAATGAGACGTTTCAGATTCATCTGACGAATGACAGTGGTGAACAGTCTATTAGTGACCTGCGGCATCATGTCTAGTCCATTCAATGTGAGGCTCCTCAGCTCTATAAAATAGAAAGATGAGCAAATATTGTAAAATGTTACCAGACCACAATTTCAAACATGATTATTAAGAGAAGTTTAAGAAGATAATTTACTTGTAAGCTTGAGAAACACAGGAGTAGTCTCATCTTCCCCCAAAAATGCAGAATCCCCCAGATTCTTGCAAGACTCCAAATGAATCTCCTCCAAGTTTCCCAATCCCTCCCATAATTTCACAAAGTCCTCATTTCCTCCAGGCCACTTGATAAGCGTCAGCTTCTTTAAGTTTGGGCAAGCAGCCAGGATATCCTCCACGTTCGGAACAAAAACCGCCAGCCGTCTTCTCGAAGTAAAATTCAACCGAAGCTCTTCCATTCCAGGTCGACTGATGCCTTGAAACAAAAACTGAAACAGTTCAGCGGTCGTCCTCACTTTCTCAACCCAATGCTCGTTCCCTGCTCGAAAGGGGTACCGGTACCGCCCATATTTCGAGTTTACCGTAATATCCATAACCTTCAGAGCCGGCCACTCCCTCCGATCTCGAGCCCAGTAGTTTCCCACGCCGCTTTTGGAAGTTTCTCTGATTTCCAGCTTCTCCAAATTCTCCATGTCCAGGGGCAACATCCACGGATGAAGATTGACCAGGGAGACCACTGGGATTCCAAGCTGGGGTGAAGCCTGTTCTGGAAAATGAATCCGAGACCGGAACCACCATGAATTGACATTCAACAACTTGATGTCATTCTCCACACAAGCCTGACACAAATCCAAGAAGACGCTCGACTGATTAAGCATTCTGTCGGGGATAAACCCCGTTTCCAATTGGAACTCTGAATGAAATCCTCCGAAATCAAACATCTTCCATTGGTGGCCAGCCTCTCGTTGGGAAATAGAAGATGTAAAATGAGAGGTGGTCAGGAATAATTGTGATATGGTAATTTCCACGCCTTGATAAGAAAATTTTTCACGGTTCAAACTGATTGGAAGCATCACATTTTCCAGAGCCTCCCAGACGCTGGTGGAACAAATGAGGACATCTTTGTACGCAAGATGGTTTCCTCTGAACAATATCTCCATGTTGTGTGAGATTCTGAGAGTTTTTAATTTCTCGAAAATCGACGGATACCACAGTACTCCACCCTCAGATCCGGGATCATTCACCATCCGTTGTTTTTTCTTTGCCACAACTCCTCGAATCTCAGATTCCTCAACATTCCTTCCTCCGTATCCAAAATGGCCAGCTTCGAATGACTCCAGGTTTGACAGAGAATCCAGGAAGTTTCTTTCCATTCCGTACATGTAGCGAGACACCTGGGCAACCCGAAGGTGCTTGACAAGAGATCCATATCGTTCAGGAAAGTCAGCCCCAGCGATTCCCAAAACTTTGTAGAATTCATCTCCAGACAAATTGTTGAAAAAGATCCTGGTCGTTGGAATTCTCATTCCTAGAAATGCGCTCAAGTTCTTGTCGCCTTCCTCATCAATTTGGATTTCCGGAGCCAACTCTGGGTGAACCTTCAGGTAGCCGGAAGTAATCTCCTTCGTCCATTTGCAAACTCTTCGAAAACGAAGCAGGTCATTCCACTCGAGATGCGGGAGCACGAAACTGTCAATCTGTGGAAATAAAGAAAATAGAATATTTCTAAATCAAATGTCAACTATTAAAAATAATGATTCACCTACAACTTTTGATTAAAAACTTAATCGGTATAAACGAAAGTAGCTCAATTTAATTATAATTTAACATTTAACTATCATCAATCTGCATAATCACTCAACCAATGACTTACCACTTCTACTGGAAGACTTAACAAGTCAACCTTAACTTCTCCTTGTTCACCCTCACTCATTCTGTTAATTATATTTTATTTTAAGAAAACAACGACTGATAAGATTAAACTGAAAAACAAAAGAGCCAAACACAAAAAAAAAAAGAATCTACTCAACAAAAGCTGACAACTTTTAAACACTTCGAGTTAATTAATCTTGCTTCATACTGTTAACTTTTTCCCTAATTATCAATTAACCTGAAAATCGCTATTTTCACTATCAACCCAATCAAACAAAAAGACTAATGATTAATGAATGAACTGCAATGCCATACACTCCTACAGCTGATTTAGGTTCAAGTCTGCATGGGCCGTTCATGCATCGCAACTTTTTGCAGCAGAATTTCACTGGAACTTCCAGTCTGACTGAACAAAAAAAAAATCAAGTCTGAACTTGAAAAAAGAATAGCTGTGGCATTTTTCTATAGTTTTGCGTGTAGTTGGTTGGTAATGGGCCGCTCATAAGTTACTTGGGTGCAAAGTCAAAGTCAAAAGTAAATAGTTACAGGTTTTACTGGTTTAATTCCGCTTCCTTCCACTACTGTTCACGAAGGATTTTCTCCGCGTGATTCGTTCTTAAAAACGTTTGAACGCATTTAAACGTATTGAAGTTACAGTTGTCACTGTTGACTGCTTTTATGGTGGTTTGTTATAATTTGTAATTAAACTTTTGAAAAGACAGGAATGATGGACAGCGCGCTCGAAGAAAGGGTATCATTCTTAAGTCTTCCGGTGGAAGTGGTAGGTTGATTGTTTATCATTTCTAACGAATTTTAGTCTGATTAACAGTTATGGTGGTGGATGTCATGTAAATATGTTAATTTAATAATTAATATTGCCTTTAGCTAGTTAATCAGTTAATGTATTTATGAATTTGTGTGTGCAGATCGATAGTTTCGTGCTCCCCCATCTTGACTGGAATGACCTGCTCAGGTTCCGAAGGGTTTGCAAATTGACGAAGGAGATCACCCATGGATACTTAAGGGTCCACCCTGAATTGGCGCCAGAAATCCAAATTGATGAAGAAGGCGACAAGAGCTTCCGTGCATTTCTGAGATTGAACATTCCCACAACCAGGATATTCCTCAACAATTTGTCTGGAGATGAATTCTACCAAAGATTTGGAGGAGAAGCACAAGTTTTTGTTTTGAGGTTTGGCCGTTTGATCAAGCACCTTCGGGTTGTCCAGGTGTCTCGCTATATGTACGGAGTGGAAAGGAGTTTTCTAAATTGTCTCAAAAATCTGGAGACATTCGAAGCTGATCATTTTGGATACGGAAGGAAAGTTGGGGAACCTGAAATTCATGCAGTTCTTGAAAGGAAGAGAAACCTGATGATTAACGACTCCCAATCCGCCAATGGACAAGTTTGGTGTCCCTGGAATTTCGACAAATTGAAGAGCCTTAAGATCTCCCACAATGATGACATCGTGTATGGAAACTTTCTCGAGTACAATGACGCCTTCATTTTTTTCACCGTTTTTGGAACCTCGCTTCAGTTCATCAGGCTTCCCATCAGTTTGAAAGCACAAGGAAGATCAGCTTTTGGAGTGGAATCCGCTCGTTCTCTGCTTAACGTGGCCATCAACACAATTATGATTATTGTTCTTAGACGTGCAGATCCAACTCAATGGAAAGTTTTCGATTTTGGAGGCTTCCATGGAGACTTGGAATCTTCAGAGTTTGAGGAGCTTTTCATCGCCTCCCATTTCCTAATGCAGTTGTGTGAAGTGTGTTTGCAGAATAATGTGAAGTTGATGAATCTCCATTCAGTGTGGTTCCGAGCTCGGGATATGCTACCACTCCATGCGCCACCACAACTGGGGATTCCTGTGGTCTCCATGGTCAATCTTCATCCTTGGATTTTGCCGTTGGATTTGCGGAATTTGGAAAAGCTGGAAATCAGGGAGACTTCAAAAAGCAGTGCGGGTTTGGATTGGATAGATAATCGGAGGGACTGGCCGGCCCTGAAATGTTTGGATATTACGATCGATTCGAAAGAGGGGCTGTATTCCTTTGGAAAGTTTGAGAATGAACAATGGGGGATGATATCGACTACCACGAGTACTCAGACTCTGTTCCAGTTTTTCTTTGAAGGTTTTCATCGACCTAGTGTGGAGGAACTTCGGTTGAATTTTACGAAGGAAGCGGAGGAGGTGTACGTTCCAAATCTGGAGGATATTGTGACTGCCTGTCCAAACTTGAAGAAGTTGACGATTATCAAGTGGCCAGGGGCGAATAAAGACTTGGTGAAGTTCTGGGAAGGATTGGAGCATCTGGAGGAGATTCATTTGGAGTCGTGCGAGGGTCTGGATGATTCATCGTTTTTGGGGGAAGATGAGACAAATCCTGTTTTTCTGAAGCTCACAAGTAAGGGCTTCTGTATACTTGTATGCATAAACGCATGAAACCAGATACTTTAAAGTTTACATGAAATTCAGATTAACTAAAGTTGAATTTTCTTGGAAATCATGTAGAGTTGAGCAGTCTCACGTTGAAGGGAATGGAGAACTGGAACATTACTGATAAGCTGTTTTCCTCTGTCTTCCGTCAGATAAGCTTGAAACGTGTGATTTTGGCATCGGATCATCCACTAAAATCGGTAATGAATGACACTTGAAGCTGTATTATCATTTCGTGTAAATATCCCAAATAAATGACAGGAGTTATTTCAATTAAAAATTTACAATAATTTTATTTGATTTTCCAATCGTGTTTTGCAGGTTACTATTGCTGGCGTTCAGTCTCTGCTGGAAGGAAGTTTCGCTGATTCCATCGAGAAGTTTCCGTTTCAAGAATGGTCATTGGCCGATGTTCCCAAGGAGGAGTTCCGGAAGTTGGAGGGGAAGTTTCGATCATATGACATGTTGTAATATGTCAGGACTAGAGTGGAGGCAAAGTATTTACAGTCCATTACCATTCAATTAATTCTTAACCACTCTTGACAGTGTGATTTATTTAGTTTCCTTAAGTATTTACGAAAGTCTGTTTTACGCTGCTAAGTTCTTGTGTAATTAAATTTTTTAATCAAATCTTTGTACGGTGAAAGATAAACCGAAAGGATGTTAGATAACAAGTTGTCATAGCTCGTATTGTAGATGAAAACTGTAATAATTAAGAAAAATATATGCAATTTTGATCATTTGAAATTCTGCTGATGCATTATGGCTGCGCGAATCATTTAATGAAGTCTTGCAATACTCTTGCAAAGAATTTACACTTGCTTTTGTATATTAAAGATTAGGAAGCATTAAAGCTGTTAACATGTATGTATTTTATTAAATGTTGTTCATTAGAGTATGACGCATTGCGTTGTAATTAATTAAGAAGGTGAACATTTTAAGTAGAATCTGAATACACTAGAATTTGAAATGTTATAGTTTTAACGGATTGACGAATGAATTTATTTAAAAAAAATAAACTAACAAAAAAAATCAAATTAAGCAAGTTGCTTACATGTTTTGAGAAAATTAGGGCAAAGTAAATACAAATGTAATTGAAATTTAAGAAAACCGTGGTCTTAATTCATCGTTACAAATTACCAATTTTGTTCTTCGTTTTTAAAGTAATCCTTGTAATTATGATTGAGTGTAGGTATATGATATTGAAATAAATAATTCCATTACAAATAAAAAAAACCATTTACAAACAAATTTAAACATGCCCTATTTATTCTAAAGAGTCTCTTAACTACCTATTAAGTATTAAAATTAACAGTAAAACCAATCCTAACGCACACTCATGGAGCCTATCAGGACACTAAATAGAATTTAGGTTAATTCAAATCTAAATTTTATATTTTATAAAAAATATACGTAGGTTGTTTTTGAATACCAATCAAAAACAAACTTTTAAATTAATATTCCCTTGTGCGTAAAGTTCATTTGCTCCTTAAAAGCTACGCTTCATTCGGATCACAACCTTTCCAATTGGAGCATCTCTGGTGCAAAACTTGCTTCCTGAATCTTACTCAATTGTTAGAACATCTGAATTCAAAATGTTGCAAAACTTAACAAAGCTCGCATTCAATCTTAACACCATCCTATTCCCATATCTACCCAAGTGCACTTACAAATGGTCGCCAGATTACAGCAAAATAATTATAACCAAATCTCGCACGGCATGGCTCATGCACTATCTAACGCAGACAAATATGTTGCTAAATGCTCTAGGAGCCATTTGTGTAATTCTTGCTGACCGTTTATTCTACAAAACTCATAAAATTGAGTTCTTCCAGTTGTTTGGAATGAGTTGTGG
>JAQIXW010005745.1:0-10079 GCA_034700685.1 Willowsia buskii | reverse complement strand
TTTGTTTATTATTCATTAATTTATATTTCTTTGCCAAAGAACTGTCGTGTGTGTGTGTGGCTCCACCTAAACTTGGCTGATATGAGGGCACAAAAGTTATCTTTTTTCTCAGCGGTCATGTCACAGAGGTCTATATACTTTGGCGGAGAAAGAAAAAAAAATTATAGCAAAAATCTGATACTGCTCTACTGTGTATTTTTTTATACCTGTTTTCTACTAAAAATTTTTACAGGTGCTTTTTCTCTACATTTTTCCAATATATTCGATTGTTCGGTTGATTATTATGTTTTATCATGCTTCTTTCTTTTTTAACATATTATTATGCTCTCAGTATATTACAGATAATATCTTTCTATCCTAAAAATATTGTATAGTCATCATTTAAAGTAACTGTTTTTTGTGGAATATCCCTAGTGCTCTCTCTCTAGTACCATCAATCTTTTTTGTTGATATTTATAATAATAATAATAACAATGATGATGACGCTGATAATGGAGGATGAATAATAATAATAGTAGTAATAATAATAACAGTAATGATAACTTTTTTTTTAGCTTTCTACTAGTAATTGTCTCAAAAGTGGTCGGCCAGTAGTTCCGACATTTGTTTCGCTACGGACTCCTTGCTAGCTCGGATTGTGAGTCGGTACATCTGCAAACCAACAGAATTGTCACCCTAAAGCGTGTAAATTGGTGGAAGAGGTTGGAAAAATAAGTTGATTTGAGTAAGATAAGTTGTGGCAACAAACCTGTGCCTGTCTGTTAGGCTCTAGTCGGAGGAGACAGCCGATTTGCTGTGTTCTCGTGTGCAGGATGGCAGCACAAACAAAGTTCTCCGAGTTGGGATCAATCCCCTTCAGCAGTTGCATACCGAACCCTGATAGTTTTGTGGAGGTGGCGTTTATATCCATTGGGAATGCTGCTTTGAATATCTTTTGAGACTCTTGCTGTGCTCTGGGGAGAGAGAGAGAGATAAAAAAGAGGAAATTTAGATGACTTTTTTTATTGGCACATAAAAACATTACTCATCATTCTCTACAAGGACGTGTACGTACCCTCCAAGATTTTTCCATCTTGCAAAGAACGTCTCTCCGTTCATATCTGTCGGCTCAAAGAACTTGTTGATGGTCAACGGCAGCTTGAGATTCAGTTTCTGTTGCACGCTGTTGTACATGAACGTCAGGATAAGACTAGGAAATTCTGGAAGCGAAGAGTAAATACCCATAAGTTTAGATAAATTCACAATTTAACATATCATAAGAACATTTAATTAGGTAGTTACCATTAAAATCCTCTATGCATTCAATATTAATCATTTGCTGAACTTGTGCTCCCGCCTCCACTGTGGATTCGACAGGCTTCACTTGAACAGACACTTTAGATGCTAGCTCCCCCGCACAAGACACGCCCGGATTGAAATTCTTTAAAAATAAAAAAATAAAAAATGGTCAGTCAAATGATTGGTTATAAATGCAATACAATATTTAACAGTTAATTATATATAGTCAACTGACAAGCATGGGGAAGGTAGATTTGTTCCCATAGAATAGCGTCATCCTGCCCAAGTTAAGTCTGTACTCGGCCTTCACCCCGATCTGCAACAGGTCGTTCTCAAACAGGACCCCATTATTTTTCCACGACAACTTTTTCAGATTATCGACCGGCTGTCCTGGAACGTCCCCTGCACTCCCTAAATTATTCTTCATCAAGCTATTTGGCTGTTGTTGAGGAGAGCTGTAAATATCGCCGAGGACATCCACCAGCAAATCTGTCTGTCCATTTTGCTGCCTTTGTTGCTGCTGCTGCAGTTGCTGTGATCCTGAGTTCGGTTGACTATTGATTGAGTTTGCCTGAGCGCCATCCTCCTTCGGCTCCACAGGCTCCACAGTCCTTCCAGGCTTCTTCTTCTTGAGTATAGCCAGTATACTACTCTCTCGTTCGGGAAAGGGTGGCATTTCCTCCAGGACAGTGGCGAGGACATCCGTGCTCGCCACCACACTCAACCTTAAATACTCACTGGCTCTCTGCTGGAGCTCGGCATCCGCTGACCGAATGTTACTGTCTTGTTTGAAGACCTCTTGGATCTGAGGCTTGATTTCGGGGAAGAGATTGACAAACTTGATGTAAGTGCTGAGGAGCAGGGCCCTGGTGGCCACGGAACACAGGTGATATTTGGAATGAAGAAGTCTGAACTGGACTGTCGGAGAACTCCTGGAATCACCGGCAATCAGATTGCCAAACTCGCCGAGAATGTAGCCTCCCACTTTGACCATGTTCTCGTGGCAGGCGGGTGCCTGCAGAGCTTCAAACACGGTTTTCGCCGCGTAGCCCTGCACGTCCTCTCTGTTGACGACGATTTGGATGACACGATACCAAACTTCTTCGGAGACGTGGTCTCCCGCCATTCGGATCAGGTTGAGAATCACGTCCACATACCAGGAGTAGTCTGTCGCGTACTTTTCAGCAAGAATGGCAATTTTGAGGACCATCTCCTCCCTAATGGAGTAGTCGGCTCCTTCCAGATAGTGCAGCATTTCCTGAACAATCTCCTCCGCATTGCTGCGGTCACACATGGCGTACAAGAGGTCAACCGCTCGTTGTCTCACGCTCACATCCCGTTCCGTCTTCAGAGCGTTGATCACAGTCTCCTGGTGCTTTTTCACGGCCTCGTGGGAAAACTCGGAGGCGGCGAGGAGACACATGGACTCCAGCGCGAGGTAGCGCAGATTCGTCTCCCGATGGGTGAGGAACTGGCCGAGCTGATTGCACGCGCGGACCAGCAGATTCGGCTCAGAGTCTGAATGGATTATCAGAGAGATGGCTTCGAACAACACGGCATTTTTGGCATTTGAGTGTTGCACCTTTTTCGACTTGGGCGGTTCCTGCGCCCGATTCAAAATTGTTTCTAGACACTCGTTGAGTCTCCCTCTAACGCCAGGGTCCTCCGGTGGGGGATAGTTTTGGAGGAGTCGTAGGAGCTTCACTGAGAGCCACGGAGCGGGCACAAAGTAGTACGTGTAGTCTTGGAGGTCGGTGTAGCTCGACGTGACGATTCTAGAAAGTCGAGAGACGGCGAGGGAGACGCAACCTTTGTACTCGTCTGGACTCCGTTTCACCAACGCTTCGATAAGCGAGCAAGCCGCGGTGACCACGCCCATGTGCTGGTCGTTGAGCAGATGGACTATCCGCGAGGTCCACTCCCCACAAGGGATGATTTCAGGGTGGGTGCGGAACAACCGCAGGAGACAGAGTGCGGCTGACTGCTTCACCACGTCGATTGTCTCGCCAGAGACGAGGAGACGGGGAATGTCGGTGGCGAACGCCTCTGCCATCTCTTTGCTCCCTATGTTCGCGATGCATTGGAGGGCGAGGTTCACATGAACTGGGTTTCTTGACGTCAGGTCGTTCTTTATGCTTTGGATGATGAGGCGGATCAGATCGCTGTTTGTGTTGACCAGCACCGAGATGAAGAGGTAACCCTTGAAGATAATTAAACATTATTATGTAATTATTATGTTATACTCCATTTAAATTTCACACATAATTTTAAAAAAGTTTGGAATAAAATTTGAAAAGCCTTCTTACGATTTGTTTCTCGGTGTATTTATTAGAGGAGAGCAGGTTCACAGCTTCCATGTGCCCAAAGTCAATGTCATGGCCGAGGAGGAATATAAATAGCAATTTACACACATACTTCTTCTTCTGATAACCATCTAACGTCTTATCTCCTTTAAATTTACTACGGATATTTGCCAACTCCTTATTTATTCTTTTGATCTCTGCCTCTTTACTTTTACCTGAATCACACAGAGAAAAAAACAAACAAAAACAATAAGCCATTAAATACTTCCTTAATAAAAATCCCCTGATAACAAGAAATGACACAAAAAATAAATAAATTAACTCTCCCCCTTACAATTTCGAATGTCTGAGATGAAGACAGCAAGTCCCCTCATTCCATCCCCTCTAGGAGCCGGCATTTTGATTGTATATCAGTGGTAGCACCGACTTCACTCTTTAAAAATAGATAATTTATTCCTCCTCCTTATTGTTGACAAGGGGCACAAGTCCAAGAGAGAAAAAAGAGGCAGCTAAAAAAAATATACCCCACAAAAAAACAACCTATTATCCATCATGACGAGTTAGACGAAGATGACGGACCAGAATTCACAGAGCAATGAGAGAGGAGTCATTTTATTTCTGTACGACACCAGACTCAAAAAACCAATACATTACATTTATCCGCCCACCACTCAACTAACCAACCATAAAAAAAACAGTGAACAGATCGAGTAATGTAGAGCAAAAGGAGAGAAAAAATAGAGTAAAGCGACACACAGGATCAGATCACATCATGATCTTCCTCATATCATCTGTCATTATGCTTGGCAGTATCTTCCATTACTACAGCTCATATTATTATTTTTTACTACCAACTCAACTCAAACCAAACCACTACTACTAAAAACATTGACGTTGCTTTTCTGCTGATAATACATAAATAGAAAACCAAACTACTTTCAAGTATAGGAATGTCCCATTAAAAATTACTGGAGGAATACACAAAGTGACAAGTGACTCTTCTCAACTAAAAAGCGGTCGCAGTTATCTCTCAACTAAAAGACAAGACAAGGCACAGGATACGCTGACTATATTTTTAGCTGGAAAAAGAGGAATGGAATAATTTCCTTTTTTTATATAAATGATAAGCACACTCAACCAAGAACTGAACTAAACAAAGAGATAATGATTGAATCCACACTCATTATTTAAACTCACCGGGGAAATAAAAGGGTTCCAAACTGTTCCAAAGGAAAGATAGTGAACCAAGAGGGGAAACACAACGTCAGTTATTTATTTATTTATTTTTATCTCGGCTCTGGCCTGGCCTCCAGTGTTTCCCCTTTCCCCTAACCGACAATATTCATACTTATCAAGTAAACTAATTTGATGATCTTTCTAATGAGCAGAGAGACTAGAAGAGAATCTCTCGTCTGGAATGCTAAAAAAAATTCTACTAGTTCTTTTTTCTTGTTCCCTCCTCCTCCTCCTCTAACTATTTATACATATATACCTTAACGTCTTATACTCCTAATCACAATTAACATCTAAACCTCTTTCACACACACACATACAAAAACAGAGTCAGTCACCGATTTTTTCGCCGCCACAAAATACACTTCACTTTAACCCTTTCTTTTTCTCATCTGACAACTCTACTAAATATCCCTCAACTTTAACTACCTAACTTACTTTAAACGAAATCAAAATAAAATATCTATACACCACCACACACATATATATAAACTATATTTATATTATTAATACTTCTCTTAAATCTTGTGACGAGAATGAGAGATGATGTGTGTGTGTGTGTGTGAGTAGTCACTCTTCTCTCTCTGATGAGGAGACTACCACTTTGAAAAAGAGGCGAACAATAAAAAAAAATTATGACAGTAGTAGCAAGAGAGGCGCACACAAATCCACTCACACAAGCAGTTTTAGATCTTCTGGTTGATGTCAGTGGTGGAGTTGGAGTCGTCGGAATTTCAGTGGCAGGTAGTACCAACCATCACAGAGATGAGAAGTTGATGTGGAAGTCGCAGCATCTCTCTTCTCGCATCACAGATCAGATATCAGTAACGAATGATTAGACACATTTCATCTCTCTCTCTCACCGTCATTTCATCTTTGGGAGAAAATTAGTAAAGTTTGGAGGGACAAAAGATGAAAGATGACTTTTTTTAAAGATTGGTAATTAATTATAAAAAAAGAGTAGTAAAAATATATATGAGTTTTTTAATGGATAATTAAAAAAACGAAGGGTGAGATGAGCAGGTAGTCATGATGTTTGACGAGATTTATTTTTTTTTGAGTTTTTTTGTCTGTGCGCTCATGTTTGATAGGTATGGAATATATTATTGTGTTATAGGTTTATATTATTATATTTTTTCTTCTGCTTTTTTATGAGAGAAGATCATGTCGCCCAAGAAAGTGAATAGGGCGAGAAATACATGGTCACTTTTCTAGAGAAGAGAAGTATCGTTTGTTAGAGAAGGCATGTGAATGAGAAGCATCATATCGTCATCTTCGTCACACTCTGAGTCAAGTCAAGTCACAAGAAAAGAGAACATGTCTGGGATGCATGGTGGAATGAAAATTTGCAGATAGCGAAATAAAGCAGAAAATGGTTCTAAGGAGACACCCTAAAAAAATCCAACCTGTGTATGCTTTTTCTATATATATATATGTGAATAGACTGATGAGATATTCCGTTTGCTGGTAAATTGAATATCATCCTATCATAGTGGAAAAAATGGATACGTGAGGAGATGTGGAGGAGTTCATTAGGAAAAGAGGGGATAAGAAAGGGTTGATTTGTTAGGAGGTGATATGAGGTGACTGTGGAGAACATGAAGTGTGGATGCTGTTGATTATCTCTGAAAGTATGGCGCGCCGCGTTTCTTTCTATGGGGTCATCCATATAGTACGTAACGTAACGTATAAAAGGGGTGGGGGGTCGGAGTAAAAGTTTAGACCTCTATAATTGCCCCCGTACCCCTCTGAGACAGGGGGAGGGGGATGGAAAATTAGTCTGTTATATGTTGTGTGAACGATTCCTTCGTTTTGTTTGAATGCAGAGTAATAAATGGAAAGAAAGCCACATCTCAGTTTGGTATTATGGATTGTGAGAGAATAGTTGTGTGTGTTTTGAATGGTTAATATTGGGAAAAAGGTAGGTAGGTAGTGTATTATGTAACATTAGTAGATCTCTAATGCAATAATATCGAGTGGATCCATATTAAATTCGGAATGGGTATAGTAAATAGTAAAAATGCTTCAGTGTGGGAAAGTAATACTCAATCGTGTAATTCAATAGGGTATTATGGTTTGGCCGTATATTCTGAAAATGTTCTATTGCTATTCATTGGGATGTTTTTTTTAAAAGAAAAGCTCTGTGTAGAATGGTTAGGGCGTATGGCGGAATGGAAGTTGGTTTTTTACATGGGAAATAACACGAGGAGGAATAGAGGTGGAGGGGGAAACTCCACCCTTTTGTCAGGATATATTTTTTTCCTCTCTATAGAGACCGGTAGAAGCAGCGTGTGTGAAGCGAGCGGTTTAATATATTTGAAAAATATATATAAAGCGCATATACAAAAAAATCCATAAAGCACGAACCACTTTATTTTCTAGTCTTCATTAATTTCTCTGTAATGAAGACAAAGAGAGTGTTGAAGTTAACGAAGTGTTACAAACCACACTTCAGGATATTTATAGGTGGGGGTGGTATGGGGCTTCTTGAGAATTGTGACGTAATGTGTGGATGTTCCCTTAGGAGAAAAAAAAGCAACAAAGCTCTCTTTTTTCCTACATACATTCTTCTAAGCTTGCTTTTGAATACAGATTTGATTCTGTAGTTTTTCCCGTTTATTACAGACGAAAGCGAGTGAAAAGTGGATGAACAAGTTTTCACTGGATTTTATTTTCTCCGAGAGAGATGTGATGTGACCTGACACTTGCAGCTTTCTCTATTGCTTTCTCTCTCTCTCAGCTTTCTATTTTCTCCTTTTATTGGTGGCCCATTAGTGGAAGCAATGTACACAAACTTTTCGTTTGCTTTTCTCTCTCTCTTTCTCTCATTGCCAGTAACAGAAAATTGTATATATTTTAACTATCGATATATATATATATATATATTTTATAATATGTAGGTTTCATTATAGTTCTCAAGAAGAATCTCCGCTCTCGCCCACACACACAGTTGCTGAGTGAGTGTTTCCTCTGTGTATTTGATGGTGTGGGCCAGTGAAAAGGAATGATTTTTCCTAGTCTTGACTTTCCTTTTTTATACCAGCAGCTTTCTCTCTTTCTTCCGAGAAATTGGGTGCGTTCCTTGCTATTACTTCCCAGTCAATAGATACACGATACTGTGAGAGTACGCGAGAGCCAAGCAACCATGCCATGCCACACCAATAATATGCGATCCGATTATATGGTATTTTCACTCCAAACTTTATAGTCAAGAAGATAGAAAGAGGAAACATGGTAATGCGATTTTGAGAGAGACCTTTCTCATGCTCGAGTGAGAAAATTGAATCTTCTTTTCATCTTTTCGCAGGATAATAACATCATATTCTTGAAAGATGTAGTTTCAGGGTGCCCCGAAGTGAAAACATGGGAAATAAGAAGCTTGGCAGCTGGAGACATGATAATAAATTGTCAATTAGGAGAACATTTCAGAGATTGTATTTTAAATGCAATTTTTGACAGCTTTATTTTCTGAACATTTCGTGATAAACAAAAAAATAAGTATTTCAAAAGACAAAGACCCAGAGAGGAGTGGGCTCATGTATAACAAATATAAATATAAGTTTGACTCTTAAATGCTTTTGTCTATATAATATGGAGTGAATATTCAAATTCAAAATGTGAATGTCTGTATGTGGGAGTCTGTAATGAGTATATACTCGATTAGCTAAAAGGTAATGTAATTAAATGACCATTTCTCTCTTCTCTCCACTTCACCAAAGACAGGATAGGAAGATTGGCCAGTATTCATCGATCCAGGAGGTATTATCAATTTGACCAGTGTTTTTCGTCCAACACCTGAACGTTTTCAGTGGCACCTCATGAATGAACATCATTTTCATTGGCCAGCTAGCATGGTATGTTGAGTGATACCAGAGCATCATGGTGACCACCCCGCCGGGATCTGTAAGCTCGTAGTGGAGTCGATCTGAGGCGACAATTCCTGTGAGAAAGACATCCTCCAGGTGGAACAATGGCACGTTTTTACTCTCCTCGAACACATCTTGAGCCGCTTTCAGTCCCAGGACGTAGCAGAAGCCGGCAGTGAATTTGGGAAGTTTCTCGCCAGCATAGAGACTCTTTGGAGTGAACCACTTGGAGGTGTAATCCCTGTCTGGGGCGATTTCTGGGTAGACGTAGCCTGCGATTAGGAGGGGATTGTAGCCATTTGGTTGATTGAGGAGAAAGGAGAAGAGCTTCGGCACGTTTACAAACACGTCGTCATCCATCTTCACTATATATTTGGCATTAGCACAGTTGTGGAGTACCCACTTGAGCATTCGCAACGTCTTCACGGTTAGTTTCAGGTAGGATTCTTGGAGGTCGTCGACGATTACATCGCCATGGCGCTCCCATTCTTCTCGAACTTCGTCCTATTAAAAAACAGATTATCTTTTAATTTATCTCACAAAAAAATGAAAATCATTTCATTATTTAATGAATTACTATCCAAAAAATAATTCTTACCGACATCCCGTGCTCAGCTGATTGTCCCACAAAAAAGAGAAGCTGAAAGACACGACTAAGGTCCATCTCGCCGGCGTTACTTTCCGGCTTGATCAGCGCAAACTGCTCCTCCCACCTTCCCTGCATTTCGTTGAAAGTTGTTCGAATCACATCCCTCCTGTTAATATTGTCCGGAGCAGAGATCACAACGAAGAGGAGGAAGAGTCCGTTCCCAGAGTCGTGACAAGTGACGCCAGGCGACGGCTCCAGTATCACTGTGCTCTGGTTAGGAAGGACTGACTTTTCCATGTTGGATATTCGATTGACTGCGGTGAGCACATTGTTTGTCGCAACAAGATAACTGTTTCGTCGAGAAGCAGGGTACTGGAATATTATCATATCAGTCAGGAAAAATAGGATGAGAAAGGTGCCCACGTAGAAGGCAAGAGATCTGCGAATCAGTCGTGGCCGAGCCATGTTTTTTTTCTTTTGAGGAGAATCGTTCGGTCAGGATTATTATTATTATTATTACTAGTTAGTTGAAATGACTAAAGTTGAAGAGGTGACTAGGTTCACAGCGGTAACTGACAGTAAAAAATATGCAGGTACTAGACTAGAAATGCTGAAATCTGCAACAGCCCAAATGAGGAGGGCAGAGACAGAGAGGACACCCAGCACTAGAAAATTCTACCTTGTCTGCATAACGAAAAGTCTAATTTTCACAGTTTCTATTTTCGTTTCAGAGGAGTCGTCATCGTTATGCTCCAAGTCCGTATTGTTTCCTTTGTTTGTCATTTCAAATATTGTGTTCAAAAAAGATCC
>JAQIXW010005744.1:0-10080 GCA_034700685.1 Willowsia buskii | reverse complement strand
AAATATTTTTTTGGTCACAATTCCCTAATATGCATATTTAGGGAATTGTGACTTTTGAAAATGTGTCGGACTACCACCTAGACATATTTTAATTAGTTAAAAACCGTGACGACAAGACTGACAATCATTATCACTTGTATTTACACTTAACATGATATAATCAGTAAATTTTGAAAGGTTTCATAAGACCAAAAGGTGTGTCTATTTAAGCACATTATACAAAAACAATTTACGAAACACTACCGCTGTCGTCAGAATTATATTAATATTTTACATATTGTGAGTATCTCATGTCTTTTGAATAAAATTCCCATATAATTACGTGTTTAGTTTACTTACATTAGTAAGTTACGTCACATAATTTACGTGATTGCTCTGGTAAGAACGCTTTACTGCTTTTTTCTTTTTCTTTTGAAAATAAATGGGGAACATTGAGGTTTTTGATAGTGATAAATCTTTCACTGAAAGTTATAATGCTGTCATGAATATTAAATTTGAGAAAATGTTAACTATCTAGCATGAAAGATGTTATTTTTTATCGAAATTTTATGTATTGAAAATCCTTTTGATTATAAGACAGGATATTTTTTGTCCACTTCTAAATCAAAATACATGGAAACTATTTTCAGAAATGTACTCTAACGAAAGTTTACATACCAGTTAATATGACACAAGCAGAAACTTTGGATTTGTTGATACAATATTTGATTTATTGGAACAATACTTTGATTTATAAAAAGCTGGATCCAGAGAACAAAAGTGTAAGTAAAATCTAATAGAATTTTCCCTTTCCTTCGATTTCAGATTAAACTGCTTCTTGGAACTGGCCCGAACGGTTTTTGTCCATTTTGATGGTGCTGCAAGTTGCCAGATTTACGTATGATATGATTTTGAAAGTGACGACTATTTTCATAATAAGGAATATAGAAATGTTTTCTAGAAGGTTTCAAATGAAATGCAAGACCCCAGGGGTCAGTCTGGACTTGAGTATAACAAGCGAATTATGAAAAACTATTTCCGTAAAACTGTCGGCTTGAAATTGATGGCTTTCATAACAATCCTGTTAAAAATTGAAAGTATTATACGGAATTGAGACGATGATACCTAAGTATATTATGTTAAATAGAATTTACGACCGAAGATTTATAATCTATCTCAAAAGGCTTTCCTGTTCATCATAAATGCGTCACGTAAGAATAGGTAATAAGGAAACACCGATAACTTCCCAATACACTACTGAATTTTAACCTAGTGAACTGCCAACTGTAATATTCAGAAATCTACTCGAGAATCAACTTTGTGCCTTTAAAAATATTAATGTTTATACGAACATTCCAGAACTCTCTAGTTCCTATTAACAGGCATATACAAAAGCAATAATATACTTTATTGTACAAGACAAATCACTTCATTTCTTACGAGCTCCCTCCTTGCTAGCCAGCTAGCCACTTATGATTTTAATATTAATAAGCTTCCACTAAACCCCATCGATGCATATATTAAAATGTATTATTATATTCCGGTATAGTTATCACTTTTGGTAGCATACCAGCAGTAGTTAAATATTCAGATATAATCTTAAATAAAGCGTAAGAATTTTTAATTAACCGGATATTTTTCGTCGCTACTTATCTGTACAGGCTAATAATAAATTACATCCGCAAAACACATTATTATGGCATACTTCAAATACCAGACGGTATGACGCAATCACAAATGCTTTATTTAAATATATTATGTATTAAACATAAAGTTATTTAAACTGCTAGACAATTATATCTTAACTGTAAGACTTAAATATATTTAAACTGAACTATTTTTCAAAGATGTTTTACATAAGTAATAAGTTCACAATTTGTCCAAACGAATAGTTTAGCAATACTAATGGTGTATATTTATCAATATAATTGACCTCTCCAATCCGTATTTTCAGTGGCTGCAGCGACTTCACAAATCTTTTCGCCCATTTCCTTTCAATTGTTCCTCTTATTTTAGGAATTACAATTTGACCCAAAAATTTAAGATTTCCTGTTGACACTAGATTCACCTTTGACAAAACCCCGTAGACTACCACAATTGCAAGAAAAGTTTGCATCAACACGTTTACATAAATTATAAGCTGTGTTAGAGTAAGCTTTTCTGCAAACGCAATAAGAATATAAGTTGATAATATGAAAGCATACAGAACTGCCCACATTATTGAAACCGTGTTTACGTCCTGATGAATTAGGTTGAAATATTTGCAAATAATTTGTAGCTCTCTATAAACGGGTATATGGCCTCTAAGAAAACTGTCAGGTTTACTATTTATATTTTTAATCATCCTTAGACGGAAATGCCTTAAATAATAAACGAGTGCATAGCCGATTATAAAAAGCATTTCAAGAACTTGGAATGAAAACGATCCTAGAGTGTCAACAAGAACTACAAAACTAACTATGCTAATTACAAGTTGGTAAAATTGTTGTGGCAATTGCAAAGGTTGTATTAAGACATGAGTGCCTTCTGATAAAGCGAGATCATTACAGTTTTCCAACAAAAAGTAGCCAATTGTTGATGGAGAGCACGGCGTCAATGTCCTCTGGAGAGTGTAAGATACTGGCAAAACAATGCTTGCCCAGATACCACAAATCTGGACGAACTGAATAAATTTCTTCTCAAATTTTCCAAGCACAATAATGTTTTCATTGCCATCTGTTGATGGAATTAGGTGACGTTTCTCATATTGCAAAAGCAAATTTAGAAGTTCTACGACCTGCCTATGCCTTCTAACATAAACCCACTTTATAACGACAAATATGCAGATTGTGAAAGCATAGAGAGAAGCGTCGAAAGTGACGAATGCTGGAACAAAACTTTTGTTTATGAAGAGTTGAACCCAGAGAACAAGAACGAAAATAAATCCGAGTAATGCTTTCTTTTCTTCCCATCGCAGTTTAGATTTTTTCTTCGATACAAGTCCACTGGTTGTCTTCCATATTTCTATTGCTGCAAATGGTGGTGTGTTTGTTTTAAAACAGATTGGAATTGTGCCGAATACTGTTAAAATTTTTAGATGAAGGGACCACAGTTTAACGAAATTTTCCTTCAGTAACATACTACGTCTTTCAAAATTAGTCTGGAAAACTAAAGGTTTCTAATAAATTCTAAAGAAATATTTAAGCAGGAATTCAGAGAGATTTGACAATAAAGACTCAACAGCAAAGTTCCAACTCGCGTCTAACAACCGAATTGTTCGTATTTGGAACTGTCGACTCTGACTTAAAATGAGGTCAATTGCTTTCTCCACTTGTACTTTTAATAATTAAATTCTATTACATGAAATGAAAGCAATGTTAAAGATAATGCTGTCTTGCTGTTAAACACGCGAGTAAATGTCCATTATCTAACATGAACGATATTCCTGTATCAAAAACAATTCACGTAAGAATAAATAATGAAGAAGCCGTATTTTTAAGCATTAGCGGTTGTCCATAATAAGTAACACTCTAATATTACACAAGCATTAAAAGTTTCTAGAGTAGTTAGGGATAAGGCTATAAAATAAATTGTATTAAGTGTATATACATAAATTTAGAAATCAACGGTATTACAATCTAGATTTTTAAAATGCAGCATTGTCATTTGTAGACAAGAGTATTCAAATGTATTACACAAGACCTGTTAGCTCGTCTTTTCGCAGTTATTATATCCTATAGCGACTTATAATTTTAATAGTAACAAGATTTATATCAGGCTACCATTACACACTTAAGAAAATTTAATTTAATATGACAGTATAGCTTTTGTTATATCATATCCCATGGATCCGACTACTTTCTTTCTGCCTATAATATCTCAGGTGAAATATGTATGGAATATCGAATTAACTAAAAGGCTGGATACTTATCGCGTAATATATCCCATCTTTCAAATCGTATTGTTCCAGGCTGAAATACGAGAAACTATTTTCCCAAATGTGATATTACGGAAAGTTTACATACCGGACGGTATGATGCAAGCAGATAGTTTGGCTTTGGCTTTAAATTTATATCACTTATATCATCGCGGAATAAATATTTTTTAAAAGAAATATGTCATATGCTCAAAAATGAATATACCACTGCAAATAGTCCACCCACAATACAAACAAAATACACAAAAAGGCTCTAAACTTTTAAAATTACATGTAGCCGAGGCTTAAAGAAATTGAGATTGGACCTTTTATAATTTTATTAGTTTTCAACAAGGGACTCCACCTTGACCAAATATATATCCTTTTGAAAAACTAATCCAGAATCAATTATGCGTTTAATTGTGTTCATCATCCACGGTTGTGGTGTTTATTTTTTTTTACATCAAAGTCATCGAAATTCAAAATTCGTTTAATTAATTGATAATTGAGACTCTTAAAACAAAACTATGAGAAACAACAAGGGAAACAAAAGGTGAACTTTTTAGTTTCGCATTGCCCCAACATTTCAAACTTCAGTTGCGCGAATTAGTTCGGTTTAAGGTTTTCTCGGAAGACAAAACCGGACAAGACAGATGCTGACGCACTGACACTTTCTCTGCTACTGATTGTGAATTCAATGCATTATGTTCATTTTTAATTGTACGTTCTATTCTTTCGAGCCTTTTTCTATAATATTAAGTTTAAACCTATTGGGCATCGAAACCAATAATTAATTTTCATTTCGGGAGTATTCAGTTGTCAGTTGTTTTAGAAAAATCACGGGTCAGCTTATCAAATGTCAGACTTTTGACTTTAAAAAATTCAGATTCCGCATCACGATAAAACTAGCTAACCATTCCAAGTCATCATCAGTTCAACAGTAGTAAAAAATTGTACATTGCATGTAAGTTAATTAATTATTCAGATTCAAGATTCTCTTTACGTTTCATCAAGCCAAAAATCTTCACTGACAACTTAGGCGGAATAGGTTAAATTAGTTAAAGTCAGTAAGATTAAAAATTAATTTAATTAATACTAACTCATTTTTTTTCACTAGAGCTCAAGCGATCGTCAGGTGGTTGCCTCTTCTGAGCCTCCAAATGTCAACGTCACGTCAAGGTCAGCACCAGGGTCAAGGTCTTATGTTGTATGTTCCTGTCTCCTCCACTATTATTCGCGGAAGGTCAACTTGACTTCAGACAGTGAAAATGGAGGGAATCCGGGGAATCCAGCATCCACTCCAAACTCCAATTGTAATTTTATCTTTAAGCTATTAAATAATTGTTAGATTGAGAAGGAAAATCACAACATATGTCCTCTCATTTGTGCTTTTTAAAAACTTCCACAGATTTTGGAGTGCATTTTCAAAAAATTGCACATGGCTGACCTCAAAGAATGTAGACAGGTGTGTAGGACCTGGCGTCACGAAACCGCAAAGGCGATGAGAGCACTAGCGACGGTTAGAATTCATTGCAATGAGCCACACCCGAGAGATGCCTCAAAATTTCTCGAGCTTGTGGACACCAACGAAAGCACCTTCTTCGAAGCACCCTTCGCTGAAAAATTCAGAGTGGTGTGGGGAACAGCAGATATTCCAGCATTTTGGGAAACTTGCGGAGCCTACATCAAATACCTGCGATTGCATTATGTTACCTTTCCGTCAGCCGACACCTTCCGCCAAGCCATCTTTCAACTGTGCCCGAATCTCAAGGAACTGAACATTTTTGGAATCCGTGTGCGTGGACAGCGGGATTCAGAACCTGAGGAATGGGTACCACCTCAGTTTCCTCCGAACCTGAACATCAAAACTCTTACGCTTTTTGCAATCGAAAAAGAGTTCAGTGCCAGTATTGGATGGCTTGAGATGTTTAGCCAGTTTCCATGTCTTGAGGTAAATTCCATCATAAAAAGGAACTGATTATTTTTTAAGTATTTGTGAATATTTTCCTCCATTTCCGGTTTTCCTTATAATGGTTTCTTTTTGTTGATTTAGAGACTGTTGGTGAATGAGATGGACAGCCAATTTGAAAACGTCTTTCGAGCACTGGAACATGCTCGTCAGCACGACGCCAACTGTTGGAAGCTCACAGAGGTGGGATTAAGGAGCGGCGATGGACTCCCATCCATTTCTGTGCCTCCATCATTTGCTCGTGTCTTTGGGGAAGGGGATCTTACTCTCACAACCTTATCAATTGAAGGGATTACCTTCGATACTGAGGAGAAGGCGGCCGTACTTCAACGGATTTTGGTGGCGCATGCGAACTCTCTCAAGAAACTTGCCATTTCTCCGCACTCCTATTATTTAGACTTTCAAGATATTGACATTTTTCCACTACCGGGCAATCAGAGTTTGGAACATGTTCAGGCGCTCGAGTTGATCGGGTTGAAGATGAGGTCGACCAGATTCCTGCAAGCTTTTCCAAATCTGAAGAAACTTTGGCTGGACGTAGATGAGATTTTTGAGGACACCCAGACGCCCCACGTAGCTCTCAACGACTGCACACAGTTGATCCTTTACAATCGGATTTACGAAATCGATGATTTCAAAAGGCTATTCGGCTTGCTGCCGAATCTGAAAAAACTGAAGATATATTTTCTGGACAATGAGGAGTTCTCCCTGATTTGCGCGAATTGGCCGGATTTGACACACCTGGAGTTAGCAAAAAGATGTGAGTTAGATGACGCTGGCATTTCCGGTTTTGATCAAAAAGACGCCAGGAGGATTAACAAGAAGGGTCGGAGACGATCTTGGAGACCAACCACTGTGAGAAGGGCGAACCTCTCTTCTCTCAAAAGTAAGTTTAGCTGATAAGCATTTTGTATCAATTAAAAATGAGTTTTACTCCAGAATTCTGAAGACCATGTTTACTCCCACGACTTTTTATAGGTTTGCAGTGCCTTTCCTGGAGGCTTAATTATGGAGAATACTCTAATGTTGGCTACTGTACTAAGGCGTGTGGAATCCTGGAGCTGCCACAACTCAAGCATTTACGTGTGGAACTTGACGATGGGGATCGTGTGCCACTGTTCGAGTCACCTTCCGAGCAGTTTCCTTGGGACGCCAGCCAAAAGATAATCTTCGATTAAGGTTCTTCCCGGTAAATGCTCTGCTGAGACGAAGAATTCTAATTTGTATTCATGCTAGATGTATTGATTAACTTGTAATGAAGACTGACTATTTCTAAAGGTTACATGCGTTTGCACCTTTCATTTTGTGACGGTAGATTTAAATCTTAAAATTTAAGTTAAATAATGTATGTAAATGTATTCAATATCATGCAATTTTGAAAAAAATTACTTTGATGAAATCCTGAAGCATATTTAATTTTAATACGTTGATACTCTAAGTTCGCAGCATGAGCTGCAGAAATAATTACACAATATTATGGATTTTTTGGGATGTGTATTCGCACTAATTGTAATGATTAATTTGTAATGAAGATCGGTTTTCGAAAATTATATTATCTATTGTCTGTACATTATTTTTTATAACCATTAAAATCAATTGTGAAACCTGCATGGCATAAATTTCTTGAAGCTTTCTTCCTTCATTTAATTAAAGCGACTTTTCCTAAATTTGATTGTTCAACCAATCCGTTGAAATTTATGACAACATGATATAGTAAACTTTACACCAAACTTTTTCACTTCACTTGTTGCAAATACGATCATAACTTTCAAAAGCTTCCTGCACTCAACTATGCAACTAATAATTGCAATCAAATATCCAATCAACAACACAATAAATAAAATTACAATATTTCCTGAAAGGGACGCAGGTTTTGGCGGCTCCCCATCCGCAGTTTTATATCTGCTCATTTCATCTCCAAATGTGGCCATCCAACTTGAAATGCCAGATTGCTGGAAATACATTATTCTTGATAGAATATTAGGAGGATCCCATTCACCAAATTGAAACGAAATACCCATTCTACCAAACGCTTCACTTCCAACATTCAAGAAACTTCGTTTTAAAGACTTTAAATCTTTCATATAATCAGGGATAGCATTTTCTGGCAAGACTAAAGCTGAGCCATTGCATTTCGTCATATTCTCCATCATCCATTGGCCCTCTATTTCTCTAAATCTATCATGCAAAACTGCTCTAAACTGTAAACTTTCATAAACACTTGGTGGTAAAATCTTTGCCTTAATAAATTCCAAATTGTTATAAATCATTTCTTTCATTTGAAAAGCCACATTTGGATGCATCCCAGATTTTCCTGATAATTTCATAAGCATTTGATACTCGGTGTTGTTACGTTTGCTGTAGAAAAAGAACCTTCGTCGAATCCCAACCTCATCTTCTGCGTTAATAGAATGATCACGCCTTCTATGACTATACTTTGGATTTGGAATCACAAAATGTGTAATAATTTTCAAAGGAAAAATTTGTTGTATGTCGATGGGGTGTGGGTAGTACAATTCAATATTTTCTGTACGACTATAAATCTTAAATTTGTCATCAATTAGCTGCTTTAAAGTGTCATACAAAAGTGGCTCTCGGGGTAATATCATGTTGTAAACATTATTATTTTTGTATGCGTTGCTAAGCACAATTCCTGAAAGCAGAAAAGAAGCTACAAAAAACCTGAGATTTGATGAATCTGTCATGAATGCCGGAAATGGGTCGCTCTGTTCTAAGAGAACTTTTAAAAGTGGGAAATTCTGGACATACCATCTTAATGAACATTTCTGTTTCTGTAAAATACTAAATGATTTTTGGTAGATGAATAGTACTACCAGATTTAAAGCAAAAATTCCAAGCCCCATCCATAACCAGACGAAAATGTCATAAACGATGTACAGTTCCTCAAACGGATAAGAGCTTACTCCTCGCTGACCACATGTAAGTAATCTTAAGTTTCTTAGACGATCTTCAACTACAAATTGATGTTGAATATGAGATTCTTCTGATTACACCTGTTCTAGTGATGCGTGCATAGTAGCAACAGTTGGATAAGCTGGACCTTTATCTCCGCCATTTTCACAACAGGTGCTATGACGAGGCGATAACAAAAAATAGGTTTTGTTGTTCAGGATTTCCAAAATTAGCATTGCTATTCTTAATTCATATCGGTCATCATAACTATTTTTCATTGCAAATGCAGCATCCCAGTATTTTCCTGCGTTTACTGGGCATTTGGACAAATGGTTGAAGACCTTGTTTATGAGCTTTGTTTGTGGAGGTTGGAAAAACCAACCACCATTCCAAATTTGGCTGGAACTTGCAACTTGTGGAACTTTAGCAATTGATATTTTCTGAGAAATATGGTCTCTGTTTGAGTGGGATCCTGAATATCGTGACCACCTTTTTATCAGAAAAACTTCTGTATTATTTGTTTTCTGATTTGAATCTATCATGAGGAAGAAAGTGTCATGATAAAATCTATCGTTTTCTTTATACCAGTTTGTTAAAACAGCGTGGCTAAATTGTATCTGTGTTTGGTCGGTAATAAGAACATTTATGACAAGTAAAGTGGACAAATATCTCCAATATAAATAGTTATTGTTGAATTTGCACTGCTTAAATGAAGTCTCTGGGAAACATGTAAGAATGTGAATGAGATGTTCTAGAAATTTGCACTTGTTCCTTAGGCGATGTACTTCGTTTACATGTTTTTGTTTCGATTTGGACACACTGTTGAGTAAAATTGGAATATTTGTGATTTCTATGTTCACACCATTATTTTTTGTCAATATTACAAATGGCTTTAATTGAAGTATTGTTATAATTTGGTCGATGTTTGGGTTGCTATGTTTACTCTGTAAAGTGGAAGTTATGGTGACGCAGAAAATGAAATGTATGTATAAACGTATATACTTCATTTTCTTACAAGGTTTTTAACGTTTAAAATATATTTGTTAGTTGACGTGCTGTTTTGTGTGGAGATTTTTTTTGTAAAATTTTACAATTGTATTATTCTAAGTAATGCTTTAACTGACTATCACTAGCAATTTCTATTCTACACTGGAAAAAGTGGATAAGCCATGCATAGACTGGTTCAGGTAGTCTACATAATCTACTTTGCTGATTAAATTCATGCTGAAATTTTATGAAATATCTTAGGCATGTATTTATTCGCCTCTTAAAAATCCTGAGTTTCCAGCTTATTTTTTCTCAGTTCCTTATGAGGGACCTGAGC
>JAQIXW010005743.1:0-10080 GCA_034700685.1 Willowsia buskii | reverse complement strand
CTTCCTCAAAAAAGGAAACGCCATGTTTTTGAATTTGGTAGTTAAGCGCACTAATAAGTACCAAGCAACTTACTCCTTGAAGATTGAACAGAAAATGGTGGATTGGAACTGTATTTTTGAAAACGAAATTGAAGATGATGTATAAACCAAAAGAAGACATAAGCAAAATGTTTAGTGTGGCTAGACGGCAAGGTAGTAGTTTTAGAAAGTGGGTTTCAATGTGGAAACGCTCGTTTTTAATGTCAATAGAAAGCCAGTGCGTGTACATTAGCTTTCCAAATGTGTTGCAGTTGAATTGGTAAGCTTTCCAGGCTAAAGGTGTAGACATGGTGATGCAGATTAATGACTTTTTGCAGAAATTTATTTCTTGTTCAAAAATATCAATATTGCTGGTGGTTGGTTAACCTGTTCACTAAAAACATTTTAGTTCGATAATTTGTACAAGTTGCACACTAGAGTTTAAAAAATTGCTTTCAGGAGCGTGCAAATAATTTATATAATTGCAAATTTTAAATGAATCAGCCCACATTTCAATTGTTTTGCAATTTAATCGAATACACTTATTTGTAAATGCGCTACTTTTCTAAAAGTATAATTGCTAAATTGTGGTTGCGACCCAGACAGTTTTACTCCCAATATTTCTTGATACATACTCTATAAATTTTATGAAGCTAAAATTGCGCAATATAGTAGCAGCAAATTTTGCAAATTTGGTTCAATAAGGCCAATTACGTTGAAATTGCGTAAAAGATTTGCAAATTGTCAACATTTATAATCTAAAACAGTTTTTCTAACTTTTGTGTATTCATATCATTTTTTCATCTAAATGATTTATAATTACTCAGCATGACTCATTAAGAGAAGATTAGAAAAAAATCTTAATAATATTTACGTAATAAGTATGACATTTATTGTATTTTCAAATATATTATTATAAAAGTTTGTCTTAGTTTCCTTATCAAAAACCGCAGACCCATAATATATCTTAATCGGTCTTTGAGCCACAAGTTTTCTACGCCAAAGTCGATAATTTGCTTTTACCGGAAATGAACCAACGATCTCAGAATCCATCCAATAATAAGTAAACTGCTCCGGCCAAGTATGCAATAATTTATTACTTTCCTCACCGCATTCTACAATTTTAGGAACCGTCCCCGCAATTACAGCATAGATCACAAGAGTTATAAATGACATGGCTACATAAATTCCAGGATGTAGTAATTTCCAACCCTCAAAAAGTATCCAGGTGCCGACCACAGCCAACACGAAGCCCAATCCCATAAGCATAGCTGCAATATTCCTAACTGGCTCTTGTAACGTCGTATTAATTAGCTGTAACCGTGCATAATATTCCAGGTGTCTACTATCACTAAGTGCTTACTTACACACAAGGCACTCTGGTAAAGGCTAAGTAAATACTTACCTTGTGCCAGAAGTTTTCTACTGGAGATTTGGATACTGTATCCTACGGGTCTTGTGTCTTTTCTTAGCAGCCTGTCAAATCGAAACATTGTGTTGAGCCCCCCTTCACACAAAAGAAAGCTGTGCTTTTGAATTTGAAAATTGAGTGCACTTATAAGTGCACAAATACCCGTGATTTGAATGTTTAGTAAAAACAGATGAAGTGGAACCGTATATTTAAATAGAAACTTGCAGATGATATATATGCTAAAAGACATCATAAGTAGAAGATTTCCTGTTGCTAGGCGACATGGTAATAGCTTCCAAAACCCTTTGCGAACAGAGAAATATTCGTTTTGAAGGTCGACTTTAAGCCAATGGGGATAAAGAAACTTTCCAAAAGTATTTTGGTTAAATTGATACGCTTTCCATAGCAATGGAGTAGCCATTGCAAATTTGTGTTATAACTTCCTACTTGTTTACTTCCTATTTCCACTTGGAAAAAACGAGATACACAAGCACATCTGCTTAGATGAGTCGTTTTATTGAAGAGAAATAAGGATTCTAAATAAAATGTATATAGACAAACCAAAGTACATTTTACTTGATTTTTTTATCTGCCTACGTATTACCCTATTTTTATATTTTTTAATTGAACGTTTATACAAATAGCACAATTGTTGGCCAAAAACTTGCCTAATAAAATTGTGGATTGAGCAATTTTATTTTACCCACAACTTGTTTATGTCAAACAATAATTTTTACGCATATTATAAAAACATGTTTGTATACATAACCTATTTTTGTTATCATTATATTACAAGCATTATAAGTTAGTTCCAAATAGCATTTCATGATTTGAAAGCTCAAGCTCTAATACAATATACCATATTTGAAACAGTTTTGCTTCAAAAAATTATAAACCACTAATTTCTGTACGATTTACATCCTATAGAGTATTGGAAGCTGATAGGGGCACGAAGATAAGTCTTCAGCAATCAAAGTAATTGGTTAGTTTACTTTTCATTTTAATATTTAAAATGTTTCCTATTCTGACTCAAATTAGTTCACTGAACTACCTAAATATTATTTAATATGTCAATCAGTTTTACGCAATGTAAATAGATTAAATTGCTTAAAATTTTTTGCTACAAAGACTGATTTGAGATGAGCCGAAATTATTTTATGGACTACACATTATTCAAACATTTATTATTATTCACTCATTTTATTTGGAATTACCTAACCAAACGGTAAGCGCTAAAATGTATGTCTAAGTGCTTGTAGCAATCACAACAACCAGCGACCTGAAGATTAAATAGAAACAAGAAGAGTTGAACATCATATTTAAATGATGCTTGGTATAATTTGCGTTTTTATTGGCAATTTACGTTTGGGTAATGCATTATTTGCAATTGATATAATTTACATTTGATAAGAGTAGCCTGGATATAAATTTTGTCACCTTATTCAAATCAATTTCGTACCATCTTTCAGGTAGGCAGCATAATACAAAAAACCATTGAAAATGTTGAAATATAAACAGTCAGGTAATTATACAGTACTAAACAAGCCGAAAGCATCAAAACATTTTACTCAAACGGTGCTGATTTGGCTGTGTAATAGCAAATGTTAGCATTTTAATACTAATAAGTCTTGCCAAATTTGCTATGCTTAACTAACAATAGCAAATATCTTAAGCGTCCAATCATTTGATGTTTTAAATATAGTATGAAAGCGAGATTTATGTATGGATTTGTCTCTGTAAACTCAAATTGATGTGACATGATGACTGTGAAGAAAATTTGATGCCATATTTTAATAATTTTATCAGAGATATATAAATGCCTTTATTAACAAGACTTTATCTTAATTTAGAAAATCTGATATTTTGATAAGAGAGCCAATCCTAAAAAAGAGTGACTTAAAAATATGAAAAAGCATTTTGACAAATGAACTCCCATCATGGTGACTCTGCCTTTAGCATCCAGAAGAATTCAGGTTAACTATTAATAATTTCCACAAATGTTTTACTGTTGACACGAAAACGAACAAACCTTTCATTAAAAACTGTTTTAACATATTTTGCAAAACGGCATATCAAAAATTGCAATTTGAAATTGAACCTAATTTCTAGCAAAAGCTTGAAACAGGCAGTCAAAAGCAGCAACAAATATGCGAACATTACTGGAAGAATTTTAGCTTTATTTATGACATCGGGGGGAAGGGCTTCTTCTATTTCATATTTCCAAAATTTGAACAAAGTTCTTGAAATGTAACGGCTCCAATCCTTCCACTTCCGTGGAAGCCCACTAACATCAAGAAACGATATAGTTTGCATCAGCCACGGAGCAAATGGCGTGGGAACAGCCCAGTAGGCCGGTTCCAGGTTCACCGCTTGTAAAACGTTAAAACACTTAACTTTATTTCCAAATTTTTTGTCAACTGCAGCATTAAACCTTGGCAGTAAATTGTCCATATATCCGGAGTGAAAATATACTGCAAGCTTACTTTCCTTTCTTAGTGGATATATCCAGCTTATAAGGTTAAAGTTACCATTTAATGTTACAAAGCTATCTTTATACTTGTTTAGGTTTAGTTTCTTATCATGACTACTTATCTCTCAGAAAAATATCTCTGTCGTCGTTGTTAAACGTTCCAAGTTTGTATTTTGCTTCGAATAATTCAATAATTGATTTAAACGGTTTTGCTTTTACAGGCGCTGTTACCAAGCTTGTTAAACTATAGTTAGGTACAGTTTGTACCTATACCCCGCATACCTACGTACTCGATGTATATATATCTATCGATCTATTGATTATTACACAGTATCGCGCAGACGACGCGCCAGTTCTCACTACCTCTCTCTCGCTCTCTCTCTGCACTTATTTCCACGCATGCACCCCCATATGCATATATAACTCTATTTTCATAATAGTTCCAAATAAAAAAAGCAAACCTAGCAATAAATATATACAGTCTGCTTCTATTTTTACATAGTTCGATTCCCCCACGAGTGCAAAGCATCCATAAGACGTAGTAGTCACTAGAGTCAAATCCAATATGTTTATTTTTGTGTGCCTTTTTACTTACAAAAAATGTGAAAATAGTTCTACAAATTATTAATACTAAAAATACAGATGTCCAAACAAATTTGGCATCTGGAGTAATCCATGCACTAATATCCCAATATATCTTTGGTTCACTGATATACTGACAGTAGATTATGACGTTGCTCGAGTAATATTGAAAATGCAGAGAGTACTCTGGAATCCAACCATTTAGTGGAATCTCAGTAAAAATACTCTTTATATTTGGCTCAATTTCTCTAAATGACACGTTATGCTTCAATGGAAGTTGAATTATTGTCATTTGGTCTTGTCTACACTGACCTGCGAGGGAAAACAATTTGAAGTTTCTGGCAAGGTACATTTTTTCGCAGATAAATACTTTTTTCCTTGATTCTACGAAAAATAAAGTTTTGTGAACTGCTACTTGCATGCCAAAATCATCGTTGTGGGCATTACGGAAGTAAATTTTGTGAAGGCAGGAAGGACAGAAGTTCTTAATGATATGAGCTTCAATGTTCAGCAGATTGTATTTATGGGAAATTCCAGCAACAAATGAATTACCTTCTTGTAGGGATTTTGAGGTAGTGTTGTAGGCCAGCACAAGTTTCATTGCTTGAAGAAGATGGAATCCGTTAAAAGATTTGATTTGGCCACATGCATCGAATAGTTCACGCTGATTACTGTCGCTACTGTCGTAATGTACTATCATCCCGTCAATGCAGTTAAATTGAGTGGAAAAATGACTTAACTTAGCTAAAATTAGAAGAACGTTGTTACTTGTAGTCAGAATATTTCGAATGAAGAGAAGGGAAAAATGAATTTGGGTAAATTGGTGGAGATCCGTTGTTCTAAAAGTAAGTATAATAAATGACGGTTGGGAATATTTTGCTGCCATTTGAATTTTAGTAATTTTTTGAACAAATTTGTGAAGACCATTTGTCGCAGATTGTTTCCACTACTGTGGAAATCAATGTGGCAATTAGAAACATAAAATAAAACAGCGAATTGATCAGGCTGCTTCATAACGCCTGGAATATCTTTTTCTGACGAAAATTTTTTCATCTTCTGGCAACTGAAACTACCAGAAACATTACCAAAAATGAGTGCCGATATGAAAAATTTCGTAAGAAACATTTTGCTATGCAAAATATTACTTTTGATTTTTTTAAGGACTTACATTCATGCACAGCTCATATTTTATGCAACTTTATGTAGAGTGAGAAAAACGAGTAGAAAAAATGGAGCTCTGGTTTTGACGTTGTGGTAGGAAACACGTGATATGTTATATATACCATTAGTTGGCTTTCATTACATTAATTGAAGTTTAGCTCACGTTGATTATACGCGTTTTCGCCCTTTTACAGAACTAAGAGAGATGCACATGGAGTGAAATAAATGCACATGTTTTAGTCTGGCTTTTGCTCTGGCATTGTTGATCATCATGACTATGCAGCCAGACTATAAATAATAAAATGCTAAGTATTGCATAATGTTTTCGAACACAGCTATATTCCATTTTGCATTATTGCTAGCTCAAATTGACAGCTATCCCAAACATTGGCAAGTATTCCACATAACATTATGCATTACCACTTAAACCTCTAAAAATAATTTGCCATTAAAATTGGAAAAGACGATTTGTTCCAAAAACCTTTAAAACTGGTATTTTGTATTTCTGGCATTTCCAGTTTTATTTGTTGATTAACAAGTTGAGCAAGTAATTTCCATTAGCAAATGAGTTACATAAAGCAAAAAACAAGGGTAGCCGTTTGGTTATATTACATGCAATATAATATTAAAATAAATGTGTCGCCATATATAAGAAAATATGAATTGATTATTTGCCATGTCTACAGAAAACACGCAACATGGCGCTAATAAATTATTAAAATGTTTACGAACAAATGTAATTTTTTAGTACATTATAAAATCGAATATTTTCGTTACATATTACTTGGATGGGTAGATAAAACTTCATAGTTCCTGTTTTTCACGTTTAACTCATGACCAGTTGCTTCTTCTCAATTTGTTTTTTAAATTTGACATTTTCCAAAAACTATGTAAAATACAACGCAAAATTACGATCTATTGGAACCAGACATTGATAAATCCAAAAAAATTCTCCGTTTTTAATTTATATAATTCTTCCCATCTTTAAATAGCAAAATAACAAATGCTCTGTGAAATACGTTTTGTCCCTAAGAAAGAGTATATAAGAGTAATATAGAGAATAATAAAGCGAGGAAATATGACTTGGTAAATCAGTTATTCGTTATTCGGAACTAGTATTTTGACAAACTTAACATAATTGTGATGGGTAACTAATAACAACCGATCTTGTAAACTCAGCGTTACAAAACTATCAAAATACCTCATTGTCATTTAGATATTTAGATTCCTACGCACAACAAAATTTTTAATTGAAAAGACTAAAAAATTATAAGAAAATTCTTCGACTTTCACCGGAGATATTGTGAGTATACAGGTTTAATTAAAGGGCAGTTTCCTCCAGGTGTAATTCTGAAGCAACATACCACAAAAATTGAATATTTATAGTCACTAATATTTGAAGTTTTTAAAAATTCGTCAGAATCCGTAAAAGTATACGCGTGTATCAGTAAATCTTATAATCTAGGATACAGAGCAGGAACCAAAAATATGGATTGCTCTCAAAAGTTTAAAACAGGCATCTTGTCACCATACTTACTTTTTATTTTTGTTCAAACTTTATTTGTCAACTCTCGTTCACAAGTACCAAGCCAAAATATACGAGAAGGCATAAATGGCTTGCTGCAAACGTTTTCAGTATTTCCAGAGAAGTTTGAAGTGTATTTTTTCACCGAGGATTTTTCTAAAGATGGAGAAAACTATGATTGTTCATTCCTACGGCGTACAATTATTGCAAGTAATACAACACGGTCAATACAACCCAATAACACTTTCAAATATACGAAACCTTTTAAGGTTATGATAGTGAATGATTTAGTAAAACGACTTGACGTTTATTTTGAATTTGCCATGCACCCAAACGTTTTGTTTGTCTTTGCACTAAATAAGACATTCAGACTTAATGATCGTCTAAATATTAACAAATATTTAACACGGGAACAACGAAATTATCCGGCAGTTAAAGTTTTTCTTTTTTCACAAATATTGCGAAATCAAACTGTCCAAATTATGTATGAGATAGTGTGCAACAAATACTGCAACTTTTATACAGCAACCAACGGACCTCTAGATGAATTTGCGGTGGGAAGCCTAAGTAACCCGATGGTTTTACATAAAAAACATTTTAGAACTGGAAGCGGACAAAGAATATTTGTCTTTGCGGAAAACGACTTCGACATATATTTTGCGCTGTATCCTTATGACTCGTACACATGCACTAAAAAGTTTCTATTCAAGTCGAACTATTTTGCATTCTGCTCAAGCCATCTGGTATCATCACAATACGTGTTCCTGGCGCACAATATATCGCTAAAGTTATATAACATCAATGATCGTCATTTATGGACGAATATGGACATAGGCTTAAGACGCCAGTATATTTTTGACAGCGTAACTTATCAAAAGCGAATTTTTGATACGCCTTATGACATATATTGGATGAAAACAGGAATGGAAGCTTCCGGTTTTACTGAAGTTGAATTGCTGTATTGCTTAAGTTACGAGGGTAAATCTGAAAGTAGCTTAGTAAATTTCTCACCGTGGGTTGACCCACTTTGTTGGCAAGTTTGGATAGCAACTGTATCTACGCTTATTTTATTCACATGGCTTGCAAAACATACAGTAAAAAATATTTGGAGTGCTTTGGACATCGCCGGATTATTCTTGGGAAACTCGGTTTCATCCTATTTGACAAATCTCAGGTTATTTGTGTTTCTACAAATTTGGGGAATGCTTATCTGTAATTTCTACACAAACGGAATTACAAGCGTTCTCACAGTTCCCGAGAGACCACAAACGTTTACCTCGATTCCTGAAATACTGGGACACGGGTACAAAATTCTTTGGGATGCAGTCCTAGATTATCATCCGTGGGAGGTGTATCACACCGAATTTAAGAGTCGCGGACTGCTAAGCGTTTTAAATAGCAGTTTTCACTTTTTGAATGGCAGGCTTACAACATCAGATTTGGGGAAATATCTTTTGGGAAAGAACGCTCATTTAGTCACTCGATCATTTAAAAGCGGAACTTTGTCGACGACAAAAGAATGTCATGTAAACGAGCTTAATAAAACAGATACGGAATGTTACGGGGTTCCAGAACTGTTATCCTCAAGTCCTAAATTTTTGGAGGTTCACACAGTAAATAGATATTGGTTAATTCAATCGTATACCAGAATTTATGAAAGTGGTCTACTCGAACGGTGGGACCAGTGGTCAGAATTTTCTTTAAGATTTCTTCGCAAGATAACGGTGGAGCCACCTAATCCAAATAAAATCGTTCCCGGTGACCAGATTTCTCGAAGCGATATTCTCGCTTTGTGTATCGCGTGTTTTTCTTTATTTACCATGGGGTTTTGGGTGCTGCTGCTGGAAAGACTTTCTGCACCTTCTGGAACTGAAATGCGAAAGATGTTTGTTTCAATATATCTTATTCGCACGAAGGCATCTAAATTATTTAAAAAAATTAAAATGAATGCAAAACGGAAAAATGTTTCCAATGCATAATCATCAAGTGAAATATAACTTGCCACGACTGTTTTATTCAATAATTTTGCTATTAAATTTAGTTTGAAATTCATGGTTCTTTTAAAGGTAGAAAAGTCGTATTTACTTCAAATTAAAATTTAAAAAATGGTATGGAGTGAATAAAACAACTAGTAGTTGCATCTCCGGGTTTACACAAGTTTCGTTTAAAAACGAGAAGTAAAGTTTTTTCTTCACGCAATGGCAATACTACTTAAATGTTAATATTAACAATATTTTGTCTAATTTTATTTAAATGCTACATATATGAAGTATTGTGATCACATGCAAGGAAATATTAGATGTCTGTAAATGCATTAATCTGCAAATGACTAGAATTAAAATATACTATTCTCGCAGAGCAATTTTTGCGAAAAAAATGTTAATTTTTTTAAATGGTAGATATGTTATTGTGACCTGATATTACTTTACTATTTTCTGTTTCACATGTTGAGACATACATTTTGCATAAATTTTGTTTCCTTAAATGATATCAGGAACAAAATCCATGAAAATCAAGAAAAAACTTTGCAATTGGGGAAAACTCGCTTAAAATTGCAAAAAATCTTTAAAAGTCGAGACACAAATCCCCAAAAATCTACCACAACTTGTTTGTCTGGAGTCTTGATGTAGAGACACCCAGAATCAATTCAAATGTTTTGTTAAAGTGTCACGTTTATACACAATGCCTGAAGTATCACTTTCTAATGAAAATTTCTCAATCTTTTGGTAACTGAAACGGGCGGTGTTTCGTACTGAATATGTGAAGAGAACGTGTTATAAAACTTTAGATCATTCACATTTTATGTTAATATGCTAAGACAAAACTTGTAAATGATTCATTGCATCTTGTGCTTTACTATTTGTCTAAAGTGTCAATTGTACTAGAAAAGTGAACTGTATTTGTGTTTTTTAC